>JASAND010018619.1:0-16650 GCA_030248195.1 Trissonchulus latispiculum
TTAGCGGCGATGAGTTCTATTGGTTTTGTTAGTATGACGTACGACTGTATTCATCACATGGGTGAAGTGCCCATGGAAATTACAGTGGCCGTACGCTTTCCCTGTGGAAATTTAGCTCAACGGACATTTCACATTCGAGCCCCTGTGCCATTTCATCAGCTGACCCCTCGTCAACAAGCTTATTTTTATTTGGCCCGATCGGAAAACGGACTCGATTGGAACGACACTTCAACTGTGCCTGCGAAATGGGAGGTCATGGACAGTATTTGCGAGTTTTTACGACAATGTCAAGTGGACATGATAATTACGAAGGGGAAATCTCTGTTCAGGGAGATGGATCAGGCTCTCTTTTGGAATGATCTAAATATTGGCATTTATGACTCCGTTGAGGATATGAGTTTACCTGCCCACACGCACGATGTTGAAGGACTGCCGTGTTGTACCGTGCACAGCGGCATGCAAATGAGATATAAACGACAATGCTCTCGACACCGTGCCGAACAATTGTTGCAAACATTTTGGACTCTAGTAGATAATTTGACTCAACTTTCTCATACAGTGTTGTTGTTGTTGTTGTACAGTGTTATTGTTGTTGTTGTAGAGTATTTTTGTGCAGTGTTGTTGTATAGTATTTTTGTTGTACAGTATTGTTGTTCTTTCTTCAATAAAACACATCCGCCTGTATGGGCTGTACAGACAAAATGTTCGATCACTAGCGGTCGCACCTAGCAAATTCTAGGATCATTGACAAATTCACGACAAAAACCTCAACGTTTCGTTTAGATCTAGGGCAAGAGGGTTCCGGTTGTGGCTCCCTTACAGCACGGAGGTTACTTTGTGGCCAAGGTCTGAGACCATTTTTAGATTCTACGATCCCGAAAACCCCCTAGATAGTTTTTTGAGCGAAAAGGGTCAACTTTGAAATCTGACCTTGGGTCCACCGTGGTTCCGGTTATGGGTCCCTTACAGCGTGGAGGTTAATTTCTAGGGGAAATCTGAGGTCATTTTTGAATTCCCCGACCCCGAAAACCCCCTAGATAAAGTTTTCCGGAAGAAAAGGGTCAACTTTGAAATTTGACCTTGGGTCGACCGTGGTTCCGGTCACCTCCTCCACAACCTCCCCCCAACTCCACAACCACAAAAACCTCCCCCCAATTTCCTCCACAACCACAAAAACCTCCCCCCAACTCCACAACCCCAAAAACCTCCCCCCAATTTTCCGCCACATCCTCCCCCCAACTTTCCTCCACAACCACCTAAACCCCCCCCAATTCTACACCATTTTATCACCTATTACTATTAATGAATTACACAGTTTTGAATATTTAAGCTTATCCCTGTTGTGTATTAAGTCGCCAGCAAAACACTGAATTCTTCAAATTCTACATACTGCTTGTATTTAACACCAGCTACCATTGCTGAAAGTTTTAAATGAATTTGATGAAAAATTATCTGAGGAGAACCGTTCCCGGTAATGCAAGCGCCCCCTTAAGCAATTCCAAGAATAGCGCGAGATTGAATCTAGTGTTTGGACGATTGTATTGATTCTGTTGTTAGACTCGTTACACTGGCCTGACAGTTTTTAGTAACTTAGTTTCGGTTTTGAACCTACAAAAATAATTGTAATCACGGAAACTTTTCTTAAAGATGATTTTGATGATGTTAATTTTAGTTTTATAAAAACTCATACAATATTTCGCTGTTATGGTGCTGAGTTATGGTGTTATTGCCTAATTATTACGTCGGCTATCCAGTGGTAGCAAAATCGAATAATTTCTATGAAATGCTTGTGCTAAATATTTATTGTGGGAGATCTATGTTAGCCCAATAATGGGTTGTTTATGAAACACCGTGTATGCCTAGAATTGATTCAGTGACCTCTTTTGTACATGAATTTAATAGTGTAGAAATGCCTAGATCTGCACCTGTGTATGTACTTGGTGGTTTCTAGTAAAATTTGCTAAAGAATTAGCACTTCCTTTATCATTAATTTTTACTTTCAGTTTTCCGGAAGGATGCCTTCCAAAAGAATGGAAATGTGCAAAAATTGTTCCTTTACATAAAAAAGGCTCAAAATTTAAAGTACAAAATTATAGGCCAATTAGCCTGCTCTGTTCCTGCTCAAAAGCAATGGAATCCGTTGTTGACGAAGCCATAGGATTATACGCAGAATCTAATAATTTGATTTCAAACGATCAGCATGGATTTAGGGCTAAGCGATCTACTGCTAGTCAATTGTTGCAGACGCTGAACGAATTGACCTATGCTTTAGACCAAAGAAAATTTATAGATGTGTTATACCTAGACATTGCAAAGGCATTTGATTCTGTCTCTCATGCAAAGTTACGTATGAAATTGCAAAGTTACGGTTTTTCTGGAAAATTATTAGCTTGGCTAACTGAATATTTATCAGATAGGCAGCAGTATGTTGTTATTAATGGAACGAAATCCGGTTTAGATAAGGTTGTATCTGGCGTACCTCAAGGGAGTATTTTAGGACCTCGTTTGTTTACTCTGTTTATGAACGATGTTGAGGACTGTTTAATGTGTATGCACGCAAAGATTTATGCGGATGATACTAAATTTTATTGCATCTACAACGATCTGTTGCTTTGTGATTTTGTACAACTGGATATTGACAGTGTAGCAGAATGGGCAAAAAGAAATCAACTTAAAATTGCCTTTCAAAAGTCAAATTTGATTCATTTGGGAAATAGAAACCCTGCCAGACCATACTTCATGGAAAATGTAGAAATACTCTCGGTAACTGAAGTTAAAGATTTGGGGCTGTTAATCTCTGCAGATATTAAAGTTACACCTCACTGCTTTCAATTGGCAAAAATTGGTTTACAAATGGTTAATTTGGTTTTCAGAAATTTTCATTCGCGGTCAAAAAACTTTCTTGTCAAATTGTACACAACTTTTATACGGCCAAAGTTAGAATACGCAACAGAGGTCTGGAATCCGTTTCTGAAAAAAGACATCGAATTAGTTGAAAAAGTACAAAGAACTTTCACTCGTCGCATCCCTGGGTTTTCAAATTTTTCTTATCAGGATCGTTTAAAACGCTTGGGGCTAAAATCGCTTGAAGAAAGAAGAATAGAACGAGACCTGATAATGGCATACAAAATTTTGCATAATCTCATAGACTTGGATTTTAATAATTTTTTCAGCTTTTCAAACACGGTTACAAGAGGTAACAGTTTAAAACTTGCAGTAAATTCGGTTCGTTTAGATATAAGGAAATACTTTTTTAGTGAATGTCCAGTTAAATTTTGGAATTGTCTCCCTGAAAAGTCATGACAGCACCCACAATTGAAGCTTTTCGCAATCATATCGCAAACATTACATTTCAACAACATTCAGAAGGTCGGGAACATGTAGTCGGCTATCGGCCCAACCCGTACCTTCACCCCCAGTGACTACCGTTATTTTTGTTATAACATTATGCTAAACTTTGTATAACCTATATGTTGACTGGTAAAATAAATGAATTAGAATTAGAATTAGAAGTTGCATGCTGGCCTAGATTTAAGCTGTAGTGTGTTAGCCAGTCTTCATTACTGCGTTCTACCTTATTAATCTTACAGAAAATAATTAGAAAACAATTTAGAAAACAATTTGAAAACAAATTTACAAATTTATTAAAAAGTTTTTCCAATTGTTTTCTAGTAATGGGCTTCTTGGGGGAGTTACACCGAAGGACTGAAAAATGATCAAAGTTTGGGTATATATATATATATTTTTAGGGTAAATTTTCAAAACATTTTCAAAAAAGTCAAATTTTTTGACTTAAACTGTTTATTATTGCGAGAAATACAAGTTTTAATGTATTATGGACCTTCTGACTCAATATTGACCTTATTTCGGACTTGAAACATGTTGGCAATCAAATTTTTGAGTTTAGAATTACTGTCTAATGATAAACTTACTTGATGGTTACGGTTGTTGAATGTTTTTTGGCATTAGAAACGGATGAAAATGCGATTTTTGGCATAAGATTAGAACAATTATTGGGGGAGGGTTGGGGGGCTTCAGAGGGGGCCCCCTAAAAAGTTGAGTGGTGCCTCCCCCACCTCAATTCTCCTTGGCATTTTTGGCCACATTTGCCACTTTTTGGGCAATAGTTTGGAGGGGGAGCTAAATTTAATCTATGGGGTGGGGCGACAATTTGCCATTTTAGTAGCGGGGTGTCACACATCCATGTCTCTGCTGAAGATGCGATTATTTGAAACGGCTGAAAATGCATTTTTGGCGTAAAAATAAAAGTTTTTTGGGTTTTCACAAGCCCCCCTCAATACTCTCCCCCAGACCTGGACTACCCCCCAGAGGGGTCGCTTTCCTCCCTAGAATCCGGATTTTTCCGGTCTTTTGGGCAAAAAACCTGCAAAATCCGGTTTTCTAGCCGCCACCGGTCCCCCCAAAACTTCCCACTAAAATGACTGGAGGGAAAGTGATCCTGGGCGGTTGAAGGGGTCTCCAGAGGGCACCCAAAAAGTTGGGGAGCCTCAGGTTCACCTCAAATCTCGGTTATATCTGTGGAATAGGTAACCCAATGTTTTTTAACAAAGAGCCAAACGTTGGTTTTAACGGTACTTTTTGCATGGCACAACGCAAAACGCAAAACGCTCTCAGAAAATGCCTGGAATAGGCTAAAAATAGACAAAAAGTTTCCCGAAAAAACTAGTCGTATATTTTGGCAAAAATTTGGGCAGGACGTCACAACTGTTTATATTTGAGTATGGTAACTGGTAACGTGTGTAAAAGGAGGAAAATTTAGTCATAAGGTTTGGTCAGTACCCCCCCCTCGGCTTTTAAAGGGAATAGTAAATTGGAAGGCTTTTATGTGAAGGTCAGTGAAAGGCTTATTTTGGGACACTCATACAGAATTTAATCTTCATGAAAGTGCCAAGTACTAGAAGGGACGCTAATTAAAGAGCCAGATGGCCAAGCTTTTACCGTCTGAATGCGCAAACAAAATAAATGCCAGACGGCTAGAAAGGATGCATGAGTGAGAGACTGGACAAATGGGTGGCCATTAGAGAGGGCAGTCTCTAGTTTTGTGTTGGAGAGAGACGGTTGGGTTCTGAGACGGCGGTCCAGATATATGGGACCTTGGCTTGACTGGAGATTTGTGTGAGATATGTCCGTGGGATATACTCATTCTGATTAAAGTGTCTGTCTCGTGGCTCGTGAATAAAAGTCGTGTCCTGTTAGCTGCAATAAACTGTCTTATAACTTCAAAACCCTAACCACCCGGAACATTCTTACAATTTCTGGTGTCAGAAGTGGGATGTTTGTGCTGAACGGAAGAAACTCCCATCTGCCTGTGAACATTTGCTTGTCACATCATCGTGAAAGTTTGATATTCCCATCACTGAGAACCTTTGAACAATTTCTGCCTGGCTTAAATAAAGTGCCCGTATTTACGATTACTCACTGTTTCTGGCTGTTCTGTTGTCATGTGCTGAACTTGAAATAGCCCGATACCTTAACTACTTCATTATCCAAGTACTCGTGACACTGGTTCGTTTGCTACACCCTAAATACAATTGATCTCTTGCCTACAGCTGCCCCTTTATCTTGGCACCTTCCCAGCATTAACAATTGCACATCAGTATTAATGACTCTTTTCCTTACGGTGTACTTTAAATGGTCGAACATGCCACACCTGCAGGTTTTTGACGACCGATCTTGATTTGATTCAAACTGCTCAGGACAGCCAATATTAGTAGATATTCTTCTGTTCAAGGTAGTATGAATATTTGTTTCAAGTGTTGCTTTCTGGCTATATTTTTGATTGTGGGTAATGCGATTTTGATGTATGTTCTACTTCCACCCTGGGCTAAACAGAGTTTGCAAAACGTCGTGAAAACTCTTCTAGCTTTGCTTTCGTGACACAGAAAGAAAAATTGCTTTTTGACCATTTCTAATTTCTCAGTTTACCAGTCTGATTTCGAATAACCAAAAGTAACTGATGAGCACCCAAAATCAAGCTAGCTCAACTATGACCGATCCGACTAGCACTCAGGCTACATACGGAGGGCCTTACATGGGACGACCACCTAAGCGATTTGGAGGCTACCGAAAAGAAAAATTTAAAGACTTTTTAAAGGAGTTGAACCGGTACTTTCAGTCTAACAGAATTTTTAGTGACCAACGCAAGTGCGAAATTTTTCCTAGCATGCTCGAAATTGACAGCCTGGCCGATACATTTTATGAGGGCCTTGACCAAAATACTCACTATGATTATGCAGAATTATGCCGACAGTTCGAGCAAAAGTTCCCTTCACCAAAAATTGAATACTTGGCAGTCGACTCACTTTGAGGGATCAAAAGACGGAAGCAGCTGTCTCTGAATACGCATATGACATTCAAAAACTTGTACGTGATGCGTTTCTTGAAGTATCTCCTGCTGAATCCGAGGTTTTAAGATTACGGTATTTCCTGAAAGGCTTAAAACCTCGCATTCGTCAGTATGTAATAACGACAAAGCTTACAAACTTTGAGGCTGCCGTAGCAGAAGCAGTTGAGCAGGAAGCGCATCAACATCTCATGTACGGAGATGCCCCTTGGCTCGACGATGTGGTGAACAGACCACCACCTCGGAATAATACCAATCGTCAGTTTGAACGACAGGCAGGTCGACATAATAGTGTGAAGTTCGAGTATACGTATGTTAGTAAAATGTACTGACTCTTAAATAAAACGAGTTGACTATCTAGAATTTGGGATAAGGCTAGATCACAAGGTAACTGTGTGGTGTGTGATGCCAATGGAAATTGCCCTAAGTCTACTTAGAAAGAATATTTAACAACAAATGATTTTACTGTCAATTTCACAACTGAGCCAGCAAGACTCCAGAAAATACAAAATCAAACTAACAATGCAAATATTTCACATTACTTTTCAAATATAAATTAGAATAAATTTATTGCGCCAAAGGAATTCACAAAATAATGCAGATCTCGCAACTAAACAATAAATGCACGAAAACCCCAAAAATCGGATCGAACCCACTCGAATTCCCCGACCACTTCTCAATTCTCCCAAACTCAACTGAACTGTTCAAACGTGACCCAATTGACAATTTAGCTAAGGTATCGACGAATTCAGACAAAAGTCAGAAATACGCTGAGCGTTTGTCAAGTTAAGTATTTTCCAAATAATTTCATAATTTAGAAGTGCGTGCTAACTTCACAAAATATCTATCTTTAGTGCACGCTATCTTCACATAATACCCCCTCTTTTCCCCCGGGCGGCCTCGGACGGGTTTTGACCGGTTAGAAAAAGGATAAAAAAGAGTTATCACAGGTATTTTACGTACTAGTAAGGTAAAACGATTTTTAGAAATTCTACGTAAAAATAAAATGTTTTTGATGCACATGCATCGGACCTCGGTCAAGCAAACACATTCTCGACATGCTGACCGGACTACGGTAAAACTACTCAAACTTAATTGAGACTACTTTTCAACTTTTTGACAACTACTTTAGACAACTACTATTACAATACAATATAACTACACAACAACATCCTAAAGAATAGTACCGTCCGAAGCCACATAGAATACGAAAAACCAATCCCAATTAAAGAAAACCATGAAGACTAGCGAGTATGTAAGCTATATGAGGATATATGCATAGAAAGTAACAATATATATATATACATATATATATATATATATATATATATATATATATATATATATTGCAAAAGCGCAGACAAAAGAATTATACTGGAGGTATACTGATAATGCCAGAGTAAACAATACAAGGTATACTATAGAGTACTTGCCTAGCTGCGTGTTTAGAGATCGACAGAAAAAGACAAATTTTAAGAAAAATAGTTGAAAGTGACAGTCCGCTAATCAAAACATATGAGTAAAAACAGTTACAAGAAAGAAAAGTGAAAAAATCTACTAGCCCGGCACCAAATATGTACATTACAACGGCCAAGCCGAGGTAGTGGGCACCCCTATGAAAAATCAGAAAACAATCAAACGACCCCAATTTTAACAAAAATTTTGTCCCCGGGCTCCCTCCCACTAGCTACATAAAATAAATGACAGACAGAACCCGAAGAAATACCACAACCACAATACAGGATGGGGGACAGTGTCAACAGGTGTGCAGGGGAAAGGACGACGCGGTATTCACCCCAGCACCGCAGAGCTATCCAGCATAACAGGAGCCAACAGCCGATACACGTCGGACCTAGCTGCCACGACAGGATGGAGAGGCCAAGAGTCAACGCCGAGCCAAGCCGAAGCCGGACTGGGTACCAGCCAACAAAAATCCAAGCCAAACCGGCCGGAACAACCCAAAGGACCCAGGCGCCGAGCAACGACAGGTCGGCGATGTAAACCAGTTTAAACAAGAGCGCACGCACCATTGCAGAAGGGCCTATGACCACAGTAGGGCCCCCTGCCAGCGTCAGGACCGGACAGTCAGAAAAACAGGAGGCCCTGCAACCCCTCCTGCACGGTCCCATCAAGATTCCACAAGAGCCCTAAGGAGTCAAGGCCCCCGCTAGCCAAGGAAAACGCGCAGACAAGAAGCGCGAACAATACCCGCATAAGGAAACAAAAGTCAATAAAAAATATACAAGTCATGGCCAACATAGATGGCAAATGGCAGTAGAAAAGTTACAAACCGGAAACCAAAGCACCGGAATAGCACCAAGAGGCCGACCAACCTGCGTAGGCAGCTAGGCCGCCAACCAACACACCAGCGGCCCACAATCCCACGATCCGAGCACAGAGTTCAGATCTGCCAACAAGCCACGCCGCCACCCATTCATCATAGCCAGCCAAAACACCATTCACCCTGGGGGGCACACCTGGGCACCAAACAGGGGGGGCGGCACCGGACAGTAGCAATGATTAGACAACAGCAAAATCTAGAACACAAAACAAAAAATTAAGGCCAACACATATAAAGCACAGATGGAATCTTGATTAATAAAATGGCAAAATTATTATGCAAAACAAAAAATAAGTACGACATAATTATAGACGACACAGTTACAGCCCCACCTAAGATTTGGAAAAAGCTCCAGACCAGAGTGTCGGTACGCCCCAGCATATGGAGGCACCGGCACAAAGGCTTGTGCAAATTCAAAGAAAAACTCAAAGCTACTTGAAACGGAATCTAAAAATGAAAAAGAATGATACCGAGCGTGCGGCCCTCCCACCCGGCATACGGAGGTCGCGACGACCCGCAGGGTACCACTCCAAAAGAGAGTGGGAAAAGTAGGAGCCCAAAAAAAATTAGAAAAGTCCAATTAAAAGTGTAAAAGTAAAAAGAAGACCACGACTTGCAAATTTAGAAATTTCAGAAATAAGAAAAATAGAAATCGACAGGAACTAAGGGAACGGAAAGGAAAGGGGAAAGAAAACAAGTTTATTCTAAAGAGATCAAAAAGTCAAAGTACGTATATATATATACGTATTAAAGAGTCTAATAAAGTAATGATATCAAAAGACTTTGTTCTAGTAAGCAACTGTAGGAAAGGTGAAACCGAAAATTCGACAAAAGATGAGAAAAACCGAAATTTTGGGTCAAAAAGTGGTATTTTTCGAAAAAATCGACTTTCAAATTTTGAAATACCACTTATATCAGGGCAAAGGTGATGCCTAGGCGGTCCTGAAAATCTAATCGAAAAATTTTTCCACTGAGCGAGTCACGAGTAATAGCCAGTCAAAGTCGAAAAAGCGGCAAAGATCAAAGGATTTTGAAAATCGAAAGAATTGAATAACTCACGCAATTTTCAACCAAAAACGTTGAAATTTGGTGTACAAGAGTTTCAGGCAAGGAGAAAATTTTCGTGAAAAAATCGCGGCATTACCATGTACCAATTTTTCTGGACATATAAAAGCGGCGCCCTTTGAAATCGCACGGGAAATTTCAAAAAACTTTTTTCACGAAAAGAAAGATCTCATCAGTCCGGTTCAGAAAATATATACTTTATGGTAGTTATCTTGAAGCGTTTTTGAGATATAAAGAAAACAATTTCGCTTTCTACATTTTTTGGTCAGACTTTAGTTATGCACATCACTACAATAAACGCGTCAGAGAATTTTTCTATCAGGAAGGTGACTTGGTATACCTTAAGCGCATGTCAAGACCACGCGGCGATAAACTTTCAAAATTTTGTCCTAAGTGGCTGGGACCATATCTTGTTGTAAAGGTGCGTCCTCCCAATCTCGAGTTGCAGCATCCTGGACACCCGCTGGATGCTCCCCAGATAGTACATCAGGACCGTGTAAAACCTTATGGCGGTCCGTTGTTACCACAACTAGAGTCTGAATTTAATACTCCAGAAACAGTTTCTAATTCTGAAAATAAGTTTGTCGACTCCGATGCATCGAGTGAATTTTAAAATACACTAGCCACGACTTTCATTCCAAATCTTTCAGTTTTCATATGTCTTTATCTTTATACTTATTGTCTATCTTGCCTGCATCTTACTTTCTGTATTTTTGTTGTAGATTTTACTTACGACATCCTGGTCGAATCCGTCCTCTAGAATGACAACTGTCTCTGCCTTATTTTGCAATCCAGCACTAGGATGAGTCAAGCGCTCTTATTCAAAGGTCCCTCCTCCTTTCTGTCCAATATGCACCCATGCACCTTTTTGTTCCTCGGTTTTCCCATGGAAAGCGGAAAAATGGCGTATCAATGGTTTCGCTGCTTTTTGTTTGAGGAAAACGAACACGCTAATCAAATTTTGAAGTTTTCTGGTCCTCAAAATGGGTTTTCAGTAAAGCTGAGGGTCGGGTACAGGGTTTTACCCAATTCCGATCTGATTGGTGGGAGACCGTTAAGGTGTATGTAATGCAAGGAATCCTTTTCGCTAAATTTTGCCAAAACGCAAATTTACAAGAGAATCTTGAGGCCACTGGGTGGGTGCTTGTCCTTTATTTTCCCGCATCATCATTTTGGCAGGCACAAATAACCTGCGTAGGCGACATGTTGCTAAGCAGGGTAAGCCTGCCTTGTATGCTCCCGATGGCGCGCTCAGTTCAAACAGCACAAAACACGTGCTGCGACATTTTGAAAGAGATATTTCCTTTTTATCTGCTGAAAATCCTAATACACACATTTATGTTTGTGAAATTTTACCCCGCTATAATGATGCTACCACGAAACCTGGCCCTTCTTCCAGTTCTATTCAGCAAACTGTAGTTAAATTTAATGACAGCTTGAGCTTGCTTCTGCAGCAGCGCTATGAGCAGGGCCTTTGGCAAAACGTCACACTCATTCCACTTTATGAGCAGTTTAAAGACCCCTCTTTATTCCGTTCTAACCAAGGCAAACCGGACCTGCATCTTAATGATACTGGATCTGCAAAATTGGGACACATTTTTAGTCTCTATGTCTAATTCTGCACTCAATTAGGTCATATAACCACTGTTTTTGACTTTTGCAACCCACCTGATCGACATTCTGGTCGCCTACTGTTTTCTGATTGCATGATTCGCTTATTGTGTTGTACGTTATCTCCTGTTCTTCTACTTGCAATGTAGTATTTGTTACGTTATTACTATGTGCTCTGCGTTACCTATATCAAGAGTACATAATACATAAGAGTATGACAAGCGTCATACGCTATGTATTATCAGCTCGCTACATCCTCTGCACGCTATCGGCTGACCCCGTACCTAAATCAGGCCCCCCTTGACCCCGCCCCTATACATGTACGGGGTCCAAACGGGGGATCGGGGTCTATGTTAGTATACTTACATGTTAAACTTGACGGGGGCCCAATTTGTGTATGGGGTCTAAGCTTGTATGATTTACACATCTGTGTACAAAATATACAAGCACGAGCCCGATCCCCCGTTTAGACCCCGTACATGTATAGGGGCGGGGTGAGGGGGGTCTGATTTAGGTACGGGGTCAGCCGATAGCGTGCAGAGGATGTAGCGAGCTGATAATACATAGCGTATGACGCTTGGCATACTCTTATGTATTATGTACTCTTGCCTATATATTAGTTGTTATATATATATATATATAATGCCTATATATATTAGTCACGTTCTGTTCCTGCTCACCATACATTTGGCTTACACTTTATGTCGTTTGTGACCTAATCTGTTATTGTATTCCAGGCCTTAATAGTGTGGGGTCCACACTTAAACCATCAGGGGAAAGATTGTAAAAGGAGGAAAATTTAGTCATAAGGTTTGGTCAGTACCCCCCCTCGGCTTTTAAAGGGAATAGTAAATTGGAAGTGAAAGGCTTATTTTGGGACACTCATACAGAATTTAATATTCATGAAAGTGCCAAGTACGCGAAGGGACGCTAATTAAAGAGCCAGATGGCCAAGCTTTTACCGTCTGAATGCGCAAACAAAATAAATGCCAGACGGCTAGAAAGGATGCATGAGTGAGAGACTGGACAAATGGGTGGCCATTAGAGAGGGCAGTCTCTAGTTTTGTGTTGGAGAGAGACGGTTGGGTTCTGAGACGGCGGTCCAGATATATGGGACCTTGGCTTGACTGGAGATTTGTGTGAGATATGTCCGTGGGATATACTCATTCTGATTAACGTGTCTGTCTCGTGGCTCGTGAATAAAAGTCGTGTCCTGTTAGCTGCAATAAACTGTCTTATAACTTCAAAACCCTAACCACCCGGAACATTCTGACACGTGTGAACATGGGTCACATTGACATGGGGTATATAATGGTGTCGAGTCCAAGATTGCTATTGCTAGAATGGTTTGTAAGTAAACGTATGCCAAAAATGCCATATTTAGGCCGCTAGCCTAGCCCTCGTTGCAGTCATCACCTGGGCCCTGGACCCACCGTTGCCATACTCACTTCTTTACATCATCAGCTCGTTACATCCTCAGCACGCTATCGGCTTAACCCCCCCATAAATCAGACCCCCCTTATCAAAGGAAATTCCAACGCTATGCTTGCACGCTAAAGCTAGAAAACACAAATAGTCCGTTGGTTCAAAGTGCGTCTGTTGTGTGCAAACATAGCGGGCGAATTTCTTTCTCAATTTATGGGGGAGGTCAGCCGATGGCGCGCATCGGATGTAGCGAGCTGATAATATCTAGCGTATGACGCTTGTCATACTCTTATGTATTATGTGTACTTACTTACTATAGTGTACTCTATGTACTTATAGTATTTATCGAAAATGTCCTTTTTGAAAAATGTCAGCATACATGTTTTATACACGGAGACGCACCCCTTCTCTCCCAGAGATTTCGACCTTAATGTTTCGAGCATATTGCTATATTTACACATTAGGTAGGAGACCCTGACTCTTCCTATTATAAGCTCTTGCCTATGCCAAATTTCAGCTAAATAGATTGAGTTTAAACAAATGAAACCTGAAAAATAACTTCGCCTGTTTCTAATATCCAAAGACCGAGACTTTTTTGGCCGGTGAGAACTAATCCGAGACTTCGAACCCTGCCAACTACTGAACGTTTTCCACCTGGCAGACCAACAACACTAGTTACTAACTATGCTCCATATCTGTTTATTATTCAATTATCATTCAAAATAAATTCTAGTACACAGACAAACAAAGGGACAGCCTCAAAGCAAAGTAACAACAACAAAAAGATACAACTGAAAAAATAAATGACTATTTATGCAGTAAGTCAACAATATACCATCTTGCTAGAAAACGTTGAAACAGCCAGTGACAAGACATGAACCGAAACAAGAAGCAGCATCAGGGCAGAAGGACAGTAAAAGGACAATACCAAAGGACAACAAACAAATGAAGTAAATATACATAACATTCAGTAATGCCAAGTAAAACAATAGGTTTTCTAGGAAACTTTTGATTTGACACGAGGAAGATTTTCGAAATTATTAAATAAGCATAAATAGTAAAAAGTCTGGTCAAACAGTCAAATTAAATAGTCAGCAGGCCAGAAATAGAATGGCAATATCGCCATTAAACTGTTTCCATTTCATCACTGCAAACATTTGAGGCATACAGACATGGGACAAAAGCTAGTATATATATATAAAAATTCCAAGATCTTTACCTCAACTGAAAAGAAAAATGATCAAATCAAATCAACCACTTTCACTATACAAGTAGTAGTGGAGCCAGGAAACAGAGAGAGGAGAGTCTACAGTGGGGGTCTTTCAACAGCGGGGTCCCCCACAGGTTTGATTTCCCTGGATAAGATCCTACTAAGTTGAAAGGTATATATTTTATAATTTCCCACCCTTGAATTTTTGAATATTTTCAACAACTAAAAATCCTTTATGTTCTGAGGTAGAAGCTAAAGTGAAGGAAAGATATGCTGGGAAAGCTCGTCTATCTCGGAGTAGTATCTGGTGTGAATTAGCTTCGTACTGAGTGAACACAAGTTGGCAGGCGGAAGTCGCGAGTTTCATTGAAAGGCACTAGCACTAAAAATAGCTATAAAATTTCATTTTGTCGTACGATAAGCGGGCACTCCTCCTCAAAAAGCCTCTCCCGATTTATATCAACAAGTCAAGTCAACTGCAAAACCAAGTGTGTGGCACTATACTCTATTACTGGCTTTTTCCTAGGCAAAAATTTCTGGGGGAGGGAAGTCTGGGGGGGGCTCTGATTTCTGGGGGGGGGAGAAAAATTTTCCGAAAAATGCCTAAAAATAGCTATTTTTTGCTGCTGTGCTAAAAAATTAACTATTTTTACCTTAAATTTAAGCTTAAAATAGCTAAAAAATGTGTAAAAATAGGCAAAAATCCGGCGAAGCCAGAAACATTTTTTCAAAATTTACCCTCAAAACCCTATTTTTCATTCACTTTAGAGTTCTGGGGGGGGAAGGCCCGAATCCTGGGGAGGGGCGATTCTGGGGGGGCGACCCAAGTCTGGGGGGGAACGAATTTCTGGGGGGGGGGGGCCCCCCCCCCCCCCCCCCCCTGTAGGAAAAAGCCAGTATTATAGCATAAAGTTACATAACGCTTAATTTCGAGACATCAACTTTCGCAAGAGTTCATCACCACTTCTAGCAGTCTGCGTGTAGGCATTTAAGGAGTCGACGGACTGTTTGATGGATTTCATCAGGGGATTTTGAGGAGTAGGCGGGTCTTGCTGATCCACCTGACAGCCAGCATGTCTGTACTTGGGGACAGCCTGGACAGGCACTGTGGAACTGGCAACGGTGGTCTGAACGGCCGCAGGCTTCTGACTCCGGCGATTTAGTCTACAGCAGGAACAGTGCATCACTCTACCGTCTCTATAGTTACCAGAGGCCGGACCGGATACAGACCCGTTGACAGTATTCACCGCAGCTCCACCAAGAAAGCGGGCTTTCAAGGGCGAGTAGTTAGGTTTCACCCTTTCTCCGCTAGTAACGGATGCCGTATCACACGGGGGTGTGAAATAATCGGCTGCCGTGTCTTCAGAATCTACCACAGAACCCGTATAGAGAGTACTAGCAGACGCAGCCACAGCCGTCGTACTGGTAGTGCTAAATTCACTGTCGGAATAGTCAACATCATCGTTATCATCATCATCGTCTTCTTCTTCTTCTTCCTCTCCACGCTCCCACTTTTCTCTCTTCAGTTCCTCATCAAACAGTCGTTCACACATCAGTCTGAACCGTCTGTCCTTTTCAGCGTCCGAATCGTAGTATTCAGCAGGCAGGATAGGCGGCGGCGAAACTTCCTGGGGATGATTTGGATTTGGAGTCACAAATACGGCATTGCAGTGGAATACGTGCGGAATATGGCTGTCTCCAGCTGAGTTCGTTCCACTCGTGGTGTCTTCGGCCTTAGAGAATCGGAAAGATTCTTCGGGAGTAACCCTGTCTCCGCTTTCCTTAGCCTCCAGAGACGGCTTACCCTGTCTAGAGAGCAAAGTTCCATTTTTAATCTCAGGATCAGACTGTTTTCGTCGAAATCCAGAATAGGCTCCCAGTGATTCCATGCTGTCCTCTTTATCACTGTTTTCCTTTCTCTGACTTTCCTTCGGGTTTGGCTTACTTTTACGCATTAAAGCTGAGGCCCAGTAAGGCATTGTATTGTCCTGACTTTTGGACGGTGGAACATAGACATGGGTAGAGCTTATCGTCGGAGCTGTCGTTTGAGTTCGAGTAGGAGTCTTAGTGATAGCAGGAGGTGAGGAGTTCTTTGAGGATTTAGCAGCTTCTTCTAATCTCAGCCTACTATGGTCCTGACCAGTGGGCCCAGTCGTGTCAGTGGGAGTGCTGGAGGAAGACTCTTCCAGAATTAATTCTTCGTCTAGGATGGCAGCCAGTGCATCCATATCACCATCCTCAGCACTCTCATCACTGCTGCTACGATGTCCCCTGTCAACAGGCAAGGCGGTGCTGCCAGTAACAGCACTTGAAGGCACTACACTGGGTGACTGAGGTGACTTCACTGGAGCTATGGAAGACTTGAGACGAACAGAGAATTTTGCAGGACTAGCGGTGGTGACAGGTGGCACAGCTGTCGACATCGAAGAGGTCACAGCTGGAATGTTGGCTGGCGGAAGGGAAGTTGACTTTGAACGATCGGAATCGACGACGGTAGTGGTAGTAGGAGGAGGAGGGACGGGTTCTTCGCTGCTCTGACTACGTTCGCCAGAGGACTGCTGTCGTTGTCTGGCCCTCTTGCCACGTCGTGTCCGCTTCTTCCCAGGTGATTTGGAAGGACCATCAATCTTGTTG
>JASAND010018620.1:0-27361 GCA_030248195.1 Trissonchulus latispiculum
CAGTTGCTGCTGTGTTGTAGATGTGCAGTCTTCACGAAACGTTGCGGATGAGCTGCTGTGATCCTGGAAGAGAGGATGTGAAGATAAGAAAGCGAGTGCGGCACGTACTCCTGCAAGTGGGCGCTCCCCTCCGGACAGATCTACAGCTCCGGTCATTTGAGATGGATGTGGAGAAGCTGATCCGACGATACCAATCCCACTACCGAAGAAATCTGGTGGAGGACGTCAATGCTGTTGGATTCACCTCAGTCGATGAGTTCCTGCTGAAACAGGCCGAGGATCCAGATCACCGGATATTTTGCCGGACCTTGGGTCGATCGAAGCTGGTGGTGAAGACGGAACCAGGACCGGAAGATGGCTCGATGGGAGAGCGCGTGGCCATGGTTCGAAAAGCTGAGCTCCTGATCCATTTGGAACGAGAATTGGGATTGTCGCCGGAATCAGTGCTGCTGTCTCCAGTTGGGGATTCTGTGTCTGAAGAACTTGGTGGTGAAGTGGAGGATGAACCGGCAGAAGAGCAGGATCTTCCTGGTGCTGCATCGGCTGCTGCGTACGATCCTGTTGGGGATGCGGATCCAGTCAGTCAGGACACTGAAGACGATAGGGCCCATGGGGATCACGGAAGATGGACAGGAAGACTGAGTCCATGGAGAGGTGGAGATCCGAGAAAGCATTGGGATCGGCAGTGGGCTAGATGGAAGGAATCTTGGAAGAATTGATCTATTTTGCATTGTTCACTGTCGTAATTATGTTTTGTCATGTGCTGTGTATTAAAATGGGGATAAATTTTGGGGATCAACACTGCTCTGTGCCAAAGCCGCCAGCGTCCAAATAGGGAGGAATATGAACCACTAGTGTTACAATTCCAGTGTTATGTATATTTCTGTAATTTTGTTCAGGTCATGGAAGGAGACGGTGCGGGCGATCTAACCAGCCTGCGGAAGGAACGGACCGAAGTTCAGCGAAAACTGGCGAAATCAGAAGAGACGGCTGCCGCCCATCGGAAAGGGATGGCAGAGGCCATGTGTGCCATTGTCCACTACCAGCATAAGCTGGCGGCCCTGGAGGAGCGTATAGAAGCGGCCGTAATCCTGAAGAACTCGTCGGGGGTACAAACCGACGCCTCCTTCGGGCAGTTGCAGACCCAGGAAACCCAGACGGAACCTGAGTCCAGACCGGATGAAGCTGCTGCCATCGGGAACCCAACAGCCGCGGAGACACCGTCTCCGCGCCCAAACGAGCTGGTGATTGACGAAATGGCACCTCTGGACCTATCCAGTCGGGATCCTGCAGTTGTTCCAGGATCCTGGATGCAGCTGCGGTATGCTGATCTGGGAGTGTTGCCGGATGCGCCTGATCAGCCTGTCAAACCGCCTCCTGCAGCCGCAGATGCTCAGCCTCCTCAGCGACAGGAGGAGCCACCAAAGCCATCCGTTCCGGGCTATGATCCGGCCAGTCCGGCCATGTTTGCCTCTGGACAGTCAGCGCCGGGGGATGATGATGATTGCATCCGGCTGGAACCGATCAGTTCTGGGGAGGAAACACCCGCCGAATCACATCGCCGTCCGACCAGTGAGAAGGAGAAGAAGGTGGCCGGGAAAGAGTCGCGGCGTCGTGGGCCACGCACACCCAGTCCACGGTCTCGGAGCGCAGTGGTCGTGGCTGGACCTTCCCATGGACGTCAGTATCCGAGGAATCCTGGGAAACGCTACGAGCAGCATTCCGCATACTCGCCGCCGCCGCCGGAAAAGCGAAATCGGATGGGCGTGCCCGAGTGGAAGATCGACGGCCAGGCAGCGATTGATTCCTTTCGGGATGAGCTTCGGGAGTACCATTGGCGGTCCTCCTATGACCTCAAGTGCCACATGGAGTCCCGGCGAAGCGACATCTTGAGGTCTTTCATGCGGAAGTACCCGACCGGCCGCCAGGAATCCCACCGTCTGCGGAAAATGATTGCCGACGGATTCGACGACGTTTTCCAGGAAGTCCTGGAATCCCGGAAAGATCGCCGCTAGCGAATCCCAACCGGACTGAACTGACAGTGGACTTGAACTGCGTATTTTTGTGGGTTAAAAATTGGGTTAAAATTAGGGGTTACTTTAATTTTCTATCTTTTACTTTATTGGGGGGTCCTCAATTTGGGTACATTACAACTCAATACGTACGTAATTTTGGTTTTGTTTTTTTTGTGTAATGAGGACATTACTTGTGTGTGGACGGTAGAAATGTAACTGTTATCATAACTTGTGCATGTCCGGATTTATTGTTTTGTCCCTACTTTCTTCTTTAGTACCTAATTTTAGATTTCACAATCATTTTAATCCTCTACCTTTTCTCTTTCTTTTAAGGCGTCAGCCTCAACTATAGTCATAACATTAGTAGGTAACCTTTCATCTGGGTTCTAATTTTCAAAGGTCTGTCTTAATATGTGGTACTCGTAAAAGGGGGGTTCGTTATCTAAGTGTGCAACTGTATACAATTATTCTGTAGTGTAGTTGGTAGTAGTTTTGGCGTATATATATCCACATATATTATCCCTAGTGGTCATCGTATATATCTATACATATATATTAATCTGTTATATATCTTCCGTTTACTTATATACCTACTTTTAAACGCTTTCGCCCTCTCCTCTATAGCTTTCAATTCCTTTGTAGCCTAGTTTTTTATGCGTGCTTATATATCCGTGAATTGCAGTTGCAGTGCGTAGGTTCATGTTTTTGTAGTTTTGGCCCTAGCCAAAACATTAGCTTAGTTTGCAAAATTTTGAGAAATAGGTTTCAGTTTGTTTTGTGCGGCCGTCGAAGCCAGTTGCTATTAAAGTTGAGCTGTTGTGTGTGCTACAAATCGCCTAGCCTCCTGTAAGCTAACGCTACGCGTAGGCCTTCACCCTGTCCATCAGACTTTGTTGGGGATTTCACTTCTATTTGGGGATTCATCATCATCACTATCATCTGTTGGGGAGCTCAACGGCAATCGTTCATTGTGGGGATTCGATCTACTGTGCGAACATTTTTGGGGACGTGCTAACTTCAGCCTAGTGGGGATTCTGCCAATTCAGTGCCGGCATATAAGTAAGTTCAATAATACTTGAAGAAAGTGTAAAGGGCCACGTAACGGATCTGGTTAGACCGGAGTAAGTAGGTCTAGTCACACCTGTTTCATAAAACAAATGTACATTTTACAATGTAATGTAGGTACATTACATTCGGCTCCTTTGAAGTTTCATGTCGGAAAGTTGTTTTCTACATTGTAGTTATGAAATGTACAATGTAGTTACTTTGTTACATTAAAGTTCACCAGCTTAAGCAAATTAAAAATATGATAACAGTAATTATTTAATCGAACGAATTAGCAAAAATATTTTCGTAAGTTCTTATTGCTTTGTCTGATCAGCTGTTAATTTTTTATAAATTTGCAGCAATGAAAAATATAAAATTTCAATTATGCAGTGGTGTAGGTAGCTCCGTATTATAGTTCAATACCTTTAATGTAATTGTAGTTGGAAAATCCTTCGCTATTCCTTCATTTTTCTATTTACAATGGCAAAAATCTAAGAATTACAGCGGTCTTCACCGCAGTAGCAAACGTAGCTACATTGTAGATTAAATTGTACTGCAAATAGCATGGTTTTTTTGTGTTTTTTACTGTGTTTTCGCACACTTTTTCTTAGAAAAACACACTTAAAAACACACCGAAATTTTGAGATTCAGAAGCAAAATTTTACTAATTTCTTTAAAAGTTTTGAACTACAGAAGACCGTTTCCTGAAAAAATTTTGCGCCTGCGGCGCGCTTGTCTTTTCATTCATTTTTTCAAAGCTTTGGCGTCCTACCTCTGTCCTTGTGTCCTTTTTCTTTTGTAATCCTCTAGTATATGTTTAAGTATATATATACGTACATACTTATTATTATATAGTTTACCACATTATTTACTTTAAGGTGCTGGTATCCTTTTGTGCAGTGCTTTTGTAATGATTTTTCGAAACGCTATAACTTTCGCAAATTTGGGAGTTGGAAAGAGCTTTATACATCGTTTTAAACTTTATAATCTGTACATTAACATGAACTTACGAAACTAGCAAAATTGGCAAAAAATAGCAAAAAAATTCCGACATGCTGACATCTGACAGACTGAATATAGACCAAAAGTTTTTGAACATCGATTTCTCAAAACTGTAGAATCGTCCAAATTTTTTTCTTGTGCCATGGTATGAAGGACATGTGGGCCGAGGGACATTTTTTTGGATTTGGCTCAACAGGTCTCAGCACTCCAGAAAATCCGGCAAATGCGCGATGACACGAAATTTCGCAACTTTCTATTCAGTTTTCTCACAACTGGAGATGTTTTAGCTCAAACCAAGAAAAATGTCCCTCCGCAATAGGGCGAATTTTCATTCAGCCAAAAATCACGCGAATCCGTTGGGCAGTTTTTGAGAAATCAATGTTCAAAACAAAATAATCGCAATTTTGCCAAAATGGTTTTTCGGCGAATTCCCTAGCTTAAAGCAACGAACTCCAGCGAATAGGTATCGATAAAATGCGCAATTGGACGGTGTATCAATTGAGTATAAATAAGCCGAAATTGTCTGTATGATTTGGCAGTAATTTTGAAAAAACTGATTTCGTCAAAAATGGCCCTTTTTTGACCCCAAAAATCGTTTTTGGCTTATACTGCCTTAACCACTAGAGGTAGCTCAAAAGTTGTAAAAGCAAAAATGTTCATTTTGGTGCCCTCTTTCCAGCCATAACAACCAATCCGGTGTAGCGACTATGTGCTGAGAGAATAAGGCCAAAAACCAAAACTTTCTTATCTTTAAACCTAAAAATCCGGGACTGGTCCCAGAATGTTAAAGAGCACGAAAATAATGTATTTGGTAAGTTTTATCCACTTTCATGAAGAATTGAAGCTTGTAGGGTCGAATTTACACAAAGCGATACCAGCACCTTAAGCTGCATTAAATCTCTAGCACCGTTTCAAAAGAAAATATGGTTTACAAAATCAAAAGGTTCAACTGTTTCCATTGTGATTTTTTACCGATTTTTAAAAATTTTTCAGCTTCTGGGGGGCTCCCAGACCCCCCGTTGCACATACGCTTTTCTTCCTTTCCTTTCTTTCGTCCAAATCGACCATACACGTCAGTATCTACGTATTGACTTTTATCGCTAGAACGACAAAAACCAACTAGGAATAGGCTATATGTAGTAAAACTAGTCGTAAACGCATTTAAAACGCGAAAAATCAATTTTTAGAAAAAACACACATTTTCTTAGAAAAACACACTTTTTCTTAGAAAAACACACTGAAAAGCACGGGTCCGAATTTGAAAAAAAAACCCTGGCAAATAGTTTTATGAAATCGACACAATTTTGTTACAATGTAGCCTACCTACATTATGTAGGTACATTGTAGGTCCTATGTTTTCAGTATAGGAACAACTACATTGTAATGTAAGTTACATTGTAATGTACCCAGTTACACTGTAGTTACATTACAATGTAGAATATTTTATGAAACCGAAAACCACAGTAAATGTAGAAATGTAGCTACATTGTAGCAAATGTAAGTTTTATGAAACAGGCCCCTGCAGCAGGCCTATCGACCCGATCCGGTCTTCGGATCGCGGATCGGATCGATTTTGCCGATCCGATCCACATCACTATTAACCAGTAGACAGACGGTGGTAACTGGGGCCAATTTAATAAACTTTGCAAGTTGCGGATTCCGCAACTCGCAGCTGCAAGTTGCGGATTTGCAAGCTGCATGTGTTACATAAATGGTCAAGTGCGGAATCCGCACTTGCACTTGAATTACGAGTCAAGTAGGCTGCAAGCTGCTAGTTCGCTTGAATACAAGCAGCAAGTAAGTGTTTCATAAAACCCGCTGGAACACTCACTTATAACTGGCAAGTGCGAGTAAAGTCGTCTAGTAGATTTTAACCAGACGATTTTCAAATAAATTGAATATCTTCGTTAATCTCGTCAGTTTTTAACCAAATTTAAGAAATAACTGCTTTAACATGTTTTGCATACTTTGTGAAAATTTTAGTAAATTTTAATTAGTTTTGAGAGAGTTACGATTTTTTAAAGAATTAAGGTCATTTTTGCTTCTATTCGCACTTGCAATGCAAGTACTCGCACTTGCGTTGCAAGTGGCTCAAGTTCCGCAACTTGTTTAGCTAATTTCCACAAGTTTGCGGCAGTTTTATGAAACACTATGTAATCCGCACTTGCGTTTCAAGTGCGAGTACTCGCAAACTCGCACTTGAAAATCCGCAAGATTTTATGAAATTGGCCCCTGCTGTCATTAAAAGACTGGCTTATTTTTAGTGGGGGAGGGGGTGCATTCGGCGACCTTCCACTGCAAATTGCCCTGCAAATTGAAAGCCTTTCCATGAATTCCATCAATTTTACCCTTAATTTATTCAAAACGTTTCCGCCTTCTCCGAAATTTTCACTACTTCAGGAGTTCAGAGAAGTAGGAAAAATGTAGGAACTGTTCGAGCAATGCTATTTTAACTCAAGAATATCAAAATTTAGCCACTGTTTAGCGTTTCTGGCGGTGTTTACACACAAACGTCAAATTTGCAAAAACGTTTCAAAAATAAGCAGTCCTCCATTTAGGGTGAGCATCCCATGAAGCTCCCTCAAAAAACATTGTTTAAAATTAAGCCAGAAAAACACAACTTGGCCTTTCGATTACGGTAGACACCAAGAGTTACTGTGATGGAATTTGGGATTTACGAGCCTGTGCATCTGACAAGATGTGTAGAAACTCTAAAGGTAGAACTCGATACAATAGCAAGAATTCACACACCTGTTCCTTAAATTTGGTCTCCTCCACACGGAACTTCTGAAGAGTACCCAGGAGTACGTTTTGAAACATTCGTCGATTCCTAAAACACCAAAAAATACGCGAATACCATTAAAAGTAATTTTGCACACTAAAAAAGCCAATTTTTATGGAAGTTTAGTACGTGAACTTTGCTAAGATGCTGAAACTGCAAACGACAATTGATTTATTTCAACTGTATGACGTGTTAGAACTTTAGCTACCACTTGAAAAATCATCTATAATGGGCGAGTAAGTACTGCTCCCGTCTCTTTTAAGCAGACTAATTCATCACCCCTTTCAACAGATCTATTCATCGAAATTGTCCTGAACGAATCGAAACAAGCGTCCGCAGTTATTAAAACCTTTAAAGCATGTCAGAAATTGTGTTGTCTACTTTCATCTGAATTTCAACATTTTTCCACCTAAAATTTCAAAGTAAGAAAAAAGGCCTCCACTTTCTTTTTCAAAAGTTCCACAAATTTCTTTTGCAGAGGACATAATAAAAAGTCTCAACAAAATAAAAAACCGTCCGACCAGGGGCCGATCCAGGGGGGGGCGGGGGGGTGGGCCGCCCCCCCCGTCGCGATTCGAAGGTAGAAAAAATTAAGGAGAGAGAAGGGAGAAAGGGCAAAAAACCAAAAAATTTCGCGCCTTCGGCGCGAATTTTATTCTTTTTAACCGCATATTTATTGCATTTATGAAGAAAAAGCTTGAAATGCGTCCGATTTTTCGGAGAAAATTACCATTTTTGCCTAAAAATGTCAAGAATTTTAAAAAATTTTCTCAGTTCTTCTGTATGAAAAGAATTAAAGATCCGAAGACCAATTTTATTGCAAAAACAAAAATTTTCTTCAACTTCTGGGGGGCTCCGCCCCCCTGACCCCCCACTGGAAAAATTTTACCGCCCCCCCCGTCACGAAATCCTGGATCCGCCAGTGCGTCCGACACCAGTAAAGGTAATGATAATACCTCTGCCTGGTTTCTCTGGCTTCCACGCCTTTCAGCTCTTTCAAAGCCTCATCTCTACTCTTCCTTTCTTTGGGGGCCGCGGTAACACTAGAAGGGACAGCCGGCTAAAATAAAATCATGAAACAGGTACATACTGATAGAAAGAGGATATTACCAATAATACATAAGTGGATGATAGCAGGCATACTCTATGTATTATAAGCTTGGCACATCCTCTGCACGCTAACGGCTGACCCCCAGCAAATTGGACCCTTGACTTAAAAAAATTGGCCGCTATGCATGTGTTGGAAACTGGAAGCTGGAAACAGACACGAAACTCGCACGCGTAGTACTTGTGTTTTCGAGCTTTAGCACACAAACCTAGAACGAGTGAGCGTACCCCCGTTTCGACTGAGTATCAATTTGCGGGGGGGGTCAGCCGTTAGCGTGCAGAGGCTGGTCAAGCTGATAATACATATAGTATGCCAGCTGTCATACTCTTATGTAGTATGTACTCTTGATATTACTAACACAATACAGTGTTTGTTGCGGAGGTATTTAACAGGACATTCACGACGTTTTTAAAAATTAACATCAGATGGAGCAGGACAAGCATGAAAATGAGATTTAAACGTTAAGCAGAATAACAAAGCCACAATATTGATATTTATTAGTTAGCAAAATTTAGCTGCTAATTTTTATGCTGTGCTGGCAAGTGAAGCTTTTGTAGCAAATGTAGCAAACAGAGGAGTGTACTACTTCCCATACCGGAAAAACCTTAGCTGTATATTTAAAATAACATTACAGAAAGGTAAGCACCAGTATGTTGGGAGATGTCAGCCGAGAAATAATCTGACTGGTAGGCAGATAGGTTCCAAGTGAAAGAATCGAACTACGCTGGACTCTCTTCAATGGGGGGCGCCCCTAACCACTTTTTTGGGGGTCCCAACCCCACTCACTATATAAGGTTCCCAGAAAATGCCACATTTTAAGCATTTTTGGTCAAAACCTTCAAACATTTTTCGGCTTCGCGGGAAATTTTTGGTACAAAATCGTGTATTTTGGTTCTAAAATTTGATTTTTCAAAACTGTTTAGCTTAGTTATAGCAGTATTATGTAGAACACACAAAATTTTGTACTGTACTTTTAGCCCATTTTATTTTCCCCACTTTTGATCTCCCCGCCCCAAATGGGTCCCTTTTTTCGCCTCGAGAAAATCCAGCTAGTTACGTAGATACCTACTGCATTTTCCTACAGAGGTGACCCCAGACTTGGGTCGTCCCCTCAGGATTCGGGCCATCCCCCTTCCTATAAAATTATGCTGTCATCATTCTAATGAGAACGCAAAATGAAGCTTTGTGAAATAGAAAATACTAAAGTTTGACCAAAAAATGTAGAAAGCGAAATTGTTTTCTTTATATCTCAAAAACGCTTCCAGATAGCTACCACAAAGTATATATTTTCTGAACCGGACAAATGAGATCTTTCTTTTCGTGAAAAATTTATTTGAAATTTCCCGCGATTTCAAAGGGCGCCGCTTTTATATGCACAGAAAGATTGGTGCATGGTACTACCGCGATTTTTTCAGGAGAATTTTCCCCTTGTCTGAAAGTCCTACACACCAAAGTTCAACTTTTTTGGTTGAAAATTGCGTGGGTTTATTCCACTTTTTCGGTCTTCAAAATCCTTTGATCTTTGCCGCTTTTTCGACTTTGACTGGCTACTACTCGTGACTCGCTCAGTGGAAAACATTTTCGATTCGATTTTCAGGACCGCCTAGGCGTCAGCTTTGACCTGATTATATATATATATATATATATATATATATATATATATATATATATATATATATATATATATATATATATATATATATATATATATATATATATATATATATATATATAATATAATATATATACCAGGGTTTTTTTTTTTGGTTTTCGGATTTGCGTCAACCTTGCGTCCCGCTAAATTTCAGTTGCGTCCCGTTAAGAAATTTTGCGTCCAGCATAACATTATTGTTTTAGCATTTTTTTAGTGCAAAAATTGTTTTATTTATTAAAATTTCGATAATTTCTTTAGTATAAAATTAATTAATCGTATGAGTCAAGTAGAAAGTTGATCCTGCCTAATAGCAATGCACTATTGCAAGATGCGTATAGATGTGTCCAACATACACGACGGGGGGTCTGGGGGGCGGAGCCCCCCAGAAGTTGAAGAAATTTTTTCCAATTACAGTAAAATCCGTAATGGAAATGTTTAAAAAGATTAATTTGGCATCTATTACATCTTAAGCGCACATGGTGGCTAATTTTTGATACTAGTGGTACATTCCGATGTTTATTGTTTAAAAAATTAATGAAACAGTTATTACGTAAATTAATATCATTGAGAAGAAAGGTAGCATGTATTGAAACATAAATCCTGTTTTGAAAACTTATACTGATCCCTGAAAAGGTTATTGGAAATAAGCACGGGGGGTCTGGGGGGCGGAGCCCCCCCAGAAGCTGGAGAATTTTTTGCAAATTACGAATTTATTCGTTCAATGGAAACGTTTAAAAAGATTAATTTGGCATCTGTTAAATTTAACCAAAGCATCTAGTGCTAATGCATTTCTTGTGTAAATTGCATCTGTAAATTTTTGAATTTTGAATAAAGTCAGTATATATCAATAAACAAAAAATATGTATGCGATGCTTACTTAGTGCAGTATTATTCAAACCAAACACAGTGAAGCCTTAACGTTGGTTACGATTGATTAAAGTTAAATTTATCGTAAATTTTTCATAGACAGACAACTTGTTGTCATATTGTTGAAAATTTTAGAAAAATGGTAGTATTGCAATGCAATATATATTTCAAATTGCTATTTGTGTATGCTTTGTGAAAAACGTTTTTAGAAGAATTATATGCTTTAAATCAACCAAATTAATTGGATATTCTGCAAATTTCGTTACAAATATTGTTAATTTCGGGATTAATCCATGAGGTAAAAAATATTTTTAAAATAAAAAAAATTGAGTTTAAAAACTTTGCTAATGCAATTGTGTATACTGAATCTTTAAATTCTTGAATATTGAATGAAATCATATCAAGAAACAAACAGCGTGTACCAGTTTTTTAAGGGATAAACAGCTAAGCCTTTGTAAGTTTAACGAGGATTACGATAGATTATGGCTGAATTCTTCGCAAGACGCAAAATGCTTATTGATAAGCTTTTTGCAGTTGAAAAGTTTAGAACAATGTAGCTTGCTTTTTTTGACATTACCGTTTGTGCATTCTTGCGAAAATGTTTTTAAGAAAACTATTCCTAGAAACATTGAATGATCCCAAAATTTGGATATTCGGCTGCGGCTACAAATTTTATTAATGCTGGGGTTTGATCTATTACGTATGGATACGGGTGAATATATAACAACTCAACAAGTACTGACACATGACTACATGAGTACTTGTTGTGTTGTTATAATATAATACAGTACATGGGCATTCGATGCCATAGTGGAAAACACCTGGGGGTCTGGGGGGCGGAGCCCCCCAGAAACCGAGAAAATTTTTGGAAAATAAGGAAAAATTGTTAATGGAAACATTAAAAGTTTTCACTCTTACAAAACTGAATTTTCTCCCGAAATAATGTTGCGTCTAGCTTGCGTCCCGTTAAAATTTCATTGCGTCTAGATAAGAAACTTTGCGTCCAGACGCACTTCTGGACGCAAAAAAAAACCCTGATATATACATATTATATATGGCATTTCAAAATTTGAAAGTCGATTTTATCGAAAAATACCACTTTTTGACCCAAAATTTCAGGATAGCGATTCTAGCAAAAGTGAGTAAAAATAGCGTAATCATAAAGTTCAATCTGAGGTGAATCCATCGATGTAAACCAAAGATGGAACCGGGTCACCGGGTCACTTTTTGGACCGGGTCACCGTGTCAAGAGCTTCGACCCGGTCTTGATCCGGTTTTCTGAATTTACCTCAAATTTTACAAATGTTTGGCTTACCAATCTAAAATTTTAGGTTAAATTTTTGTTCGATGTGCAATATTGATTTGCTTATTTCTTATATTTCTTATATCTTAAACATTTTCGCAGCTTGAGGTTATTTGAATCTTTGTCTGGCAATCTTTTGAATTTGAATATTTGTCTGGCAGATTATTGTTTAGCTTTATCGGTTCATGATTATTGCATAAATCATAAATTTAACATAAACTACATATCATATGGTTCTAAGACTGTTTTGCAACCAAGGTAAATGTTGAAGATAAGTGAATCATTTAATTTAATTTAACGCAATAGTTAATAAAACCAAATTTTTAAAGGACTCCTTCTCCGCACTTTGGAACAAGTACTCATATTTTAGACTGCAAAATTTTAGCAGACGGATAAATTATTGGTTTTGTCAACTCAATAAGTTTAGAAAATGCTACAGCTACTATTAAATACTTTTTAAAACCGAGAGAAACATAGAGTCATAGTTAGTTATTCTTTCGGGGTCGTTGTGGAACATTAGAAGTCAAAAATTTAGGGTTTTGGGCAAAATCAAATTTTTTGGCAGTTTTCTGAATTTTCTGAAAAACCGGGTCACCGGGTCAAGCCTAAGTGACCCGGTTCCATCACTGATGTAAACTCTTCGCGACTGCGACTTATATTGCGTTCAAACAATTTCCCTTATTTCAGCTGGTTTTTGGCTGTCTTTGATGTTGCCGCCTTGATTTGCCTGAGCCAGTGACAACTAGCAAAAACCAGGGGGCAGTTTCATAAAAAATCGACTAGCATGCTAGTACTAGCGTTTTTGACAAATAAAGTACTAGTCTTTAAGCTACTTGCTTTTAACTTATATATATACGTAGTTTTTGTATACGTATACGTGTATATGTTAGAAATATATATACATTTATACGCTTCTCTCCGCTTGAATTGATTGACAGTAGATTGTCAGTAGCCTGATATAATCACTTATCTATGGTCTGAAGTTCGTGGCTCCTGTGCTCTAGTTCCCACGAGTTAGAATGGGTAGGCTACGTAGGCGAGATGCAGCATACCTACGCCAGGGGTCAGCTCTTTGTTGTCTTTTATGAAAAAATTGACTTAAAAGACGATATGCAAAGAGTTGTGGACTGCATTAGTTCGAGGGGCATCTGAGCTAGGCTGCTGAATGTATGATTGTGGATGTGGTATTGTATTTTTTATTGCTGATGTGAGTAGTAGGGCTTATGGCCGAACTAATGCAGTCCTAGAGGAGGGTCCACAGTGCGGTATACTCTAGATCTTCTTAAGCTGCATATATACGTATCTATGTATATATGGAAAAACCAGAGTGCACTGTGGGGCGGTTGTTCATTCCATTCCATTCCATTCCAGAGAGCGTGCTAGTACTCGCAATGCTAGTGCGAGATGCGAGTACGAGTGTTTCATAAAACTTTTTAAGAACTCGACCAAATTAGCTCAGATTCTGCTGCTGCTAGCAGCACTAGCATTGCTAGTGAGAGCAACTAGTCTGCTAGTTGAGGGCTTGCGTGAAAAACGGATAATTCTCTAAAAATGCGTATCTTTTCAATCCGCGAAGCAAACAATTTAAAATTAAAGCATAACGTCAAGAACAGATCAGTCTTCATGCCATAAAAATTTGAATATAAAAACTGTAACAGTGCAAAAGTTATTCTTGTTTTTCTGGGAGTTCTCTAGTCAAAATTGACTAGAGAACTAGACAGCTGCTAGTTGCGAGTTCGGCAGCAGCAGCTAGAGTTTTATGAAACAGGTACTCGCAAGGCAGCAGCTATATCGACTCGCACTCGACCATCAACTTGACTCACAAATCCAGTGCGAGTACGAACTCGACCGCACAACTTTTATGAAACACAATAGCGACTCGACTCGATAACTAGCAGAGTTTAGTTGTCGAGTCGAGTAAGAAAAATGTTTTATGAAACTGCCCCCAGCTGAAATAAGGGAAATGGTTTGAAAATTCATTGCGGACGCAGTATAAGTCGTAGCCGCGAAAAGTTTACATCGTTGGATTCACCTCAGATTGAACTTTATGATTATGCTATTTTTACTCACTTTTGCTAGAATCGCTATCCTGAAATTTTGGGTCAAAAAGTGATATTTTTCGAAAAAAATCGACTTTCAAATTTTGAAATGCCACATACGGAAATCAGGTCAAAGCTGATGCCTAGGCGGTCCTGAAAATCGAATCGAAAAATTTTTCCACTGAGCGAGTCACGAGTAGTAGCCAGTCAAAGTCGGCAAAGATCAAAGGATTTTGAAAATAGAAAAATGGAATAACTCACGCAATTTTCAACCAAAAACGTTGAACTTTGGTGTGTAGGACTTTCAGACAAGGGGAAATTTTTCCTGAAAAAATCGCGGTAGTACCATACACCAATCTTTCTGTACATATAAAAGCGGCGCCCTTTGAAATCGCACGGGAAATTTCAAAAAAAATTTTCACGAAAAGAAAGATCTCATCAGTCCGGTTCAGAAAATATATACTTTATGGTAGCTATCTTGAAGCGCTTTTGAGACATAAAGAAAACAATTTCGCTTTCTACATTTTTGGTCAGACTTTACATATTATATCGAATTCAGTTTGGTCCTAAAATAACCCTCCAACTCATGAGAAGTAACTTATTATGTAGGTTTGCGGTTGGCTTCCAAGCTATTTTTTTATTTTTCACTGTTTCCGCAGTAATTGGGCAAAGATAACTGGAAGCATTTCCGCCTTCCCCCTTTTATTCATAGAAACTTGGGCTGCCCAAAATATCACAAAGGATGCTCAGGAAAATAATACAGTATCGATTTGCTAGAGCAATATTTATATCACTTTTGACAAGTAAAACAAACCATCTCGTCGTAATCATCCAAATAATCATCATATTCGCTTTGACGCCGCCTAAACATAAAGACGATATAAAAATTAAAAAAACAAACGAATATCCTAAGCTTCAAAACCGCAATACTAAAGCATATGTTCTACAAATTTGAACAAGGCTGCTCACAGATCGAAAAAATTATTGCGGCAAGCCGAAACGGCAACTACCCAAAATTACCAAAAACTCAACACGTCCATAGCATATCACATGTACACTGGTATTGTACGCTTTCAGTAGGTCTGACTTTGGGTGTCCACGTTTGATTTTCATTCTTCAAATTGTGGTATTGTACGCTTTGGTATACTACGCTTTTTGGGTTCAACCTACTCGGCCCCGCCCCCACTTTTTTGGACTTTCCCCCTCCACTCACTAAAAGGTGCCCAGAAAAGGCCAAATTTTAAGGATTTTTGGTCAAAATCGTCTATTTTGGTTCTAAAACAACTTTTAAACACTTTTTGGTTATAGCAGTCATGTAGAAAACAGGCAATTTTTAGCATTTCAGGCAATTTTATCCCCCCACCCACTTTTGGACCTCTCCCCACTCTCCCCACCCGAACTTTTCTTCGCCTAAAATAAACCCAGCACGCAGAGTTCAAAAATTAATTTTTTAGACGCGAACGCGAACGTCATTTGCAAACGTCGCGATCAATGTCAGCGAATTTCGAGAAACTGACTGTAAAGTTGAAGACACTTGTTCCAAAAAACTTTTGAGCTGCTTACTGTACTCTACAAGAACATAGCACACGACGAGTTAACAGTAACCTTAAAACTAATAAAACCAGCCAAACAAAACTTACACAGCCGTGAGACCGCCACGTCTCCAGCGCTTTGTTCCTGTGACAATCTCTCCCGGCTCAATTTCCCTAAATGAAACGACAAAAGTTCCGATACTGTACAGGCAAGGCCGCACCCAGGGGGGTTCAAGGGGTCTAGACCCCCCCTCTTTTGGAATGACAAAATGGAAAATATTTGCTATTTTTATGGCAAAAACAGCTATTTTTAACAAATATTCGCGCCTTCGGCGCGATAATTTACTTTTTGCAAGAAATTAACGTCCAATGCACTGTTTTTGGGCAAAAATGCAAAAATTATCAACTTCTGGGAGGCTCCGCCCCCCAGACCCCCCCGTTGCGTTTTACCTTGGAAGTTGGACCCCCCCCCTTTCAAAATCCTGGGTGCGGGCCTGTACAGACTAGTGATAGGCACTGCATTTCCGAACGATTTTTATGTCCGGAGAATATCCGATTTTAGCAAAATAGCCCAATACACGTTTACATTACAGCCACCACGACCTGTTCAAAGCTAATAAAAGAAGCTAAAAGCCAACAATATCGGCACATACACTGACTAACAGATCAACCCATACAAAAGTATACAGTCGAGAATAAAGAAAAGTATATATATAGCACGAAAGAATATAATTTCCAGCGTCCAATTAAAACATTGAAAACGCTTATTCAATCCCAATAGCTTGCAAAAATCATCCAATCTACAGTTGTGCCGTTAAGAAATTTTCCGGGCCGGGCCCGGGTCTACTAACATCACCGGGCCGGGCCCGGAGGCCCGATTCAAGGATCGGTAGGCCCGGAGGCCCGGTGTCAGGCCCGTGCCCGGAGGCCCGATTCAAGGCCCGGCAGGCCCAGAGGCCCGAATCAAGGCCCGGTAGGTCCGAAGGCCCGGTGTCAGGCCCGGGCCCCGAGGCCCGACTCAAGGCCCGGAGGCCAGGCACGGGCCGGGCCTAGACGACAAGCCGGGCCGGGCCCGGGCCGGGCCGCGTATTTAGAAAGTGTACGTGCGTGTCGCGCAATACGAAAGTGTACGTGAGCCACGCGCACAATTTCAAAATGTACGTGCATGCCGCGCAGCGTTAATCAGCATCATACATATATTTTAATAACGAGGATTTTTTAAGTTAAGGTTATATCTTTAACGAGCCTCTTTATTTGCAAAAGGAATCACCATCGCTTTATCAAATCAAATGGTATCAAATGGATCGCTTTATTTTCTTTTAAACCACTAATTTAAATAGCATTTTATTAGTGATGTGGATCGGATCGGCTTGAATATCTCGGATCGCCGATCCCGCAAATGAGGCTGAATTTGGAAATTCGTACCAATTCTTTAGTGGAACCGCTGCATTCGGTCATGGAAACGAAATTTCGAGTAGGTAGAGATTTTGCCGAATTTTTGAATACATGTTTCAGATATTCCTTCAATAAAACCCGGGCATCTGGGTTTTAAAAATAGATGATAAACGAATAAAAACAGATAATCTAATAAATTTAAAAAATACAAGTGGGAAAAATGCCCTAGACGGGCATGCAATGGCTAGAATAGGGAAAGAAGGAAGGGCGGAAAAATGCCAATACATACCTATATATACTTGACAGTCGGCGCTGAAAATGATAGAAACTAGGGTTCAGCGCCGAATAGGGAATGCAGTCGGCCCTGAAAATGATAGAAACTAGGATCAGCGCCGAATAGGGAATGCAGTCGGCGCTGAAAATGATAGAAACTAGGGTTCAGCTCCGAATAGGGAATGCAGTCGGCGCTGAAAACGATAGAAACAAGGTTCAGCGCCGAATAGGGACGGCTGTCGGGTCATGTTGCTGCGTGGAACAGGCACTTTCTCCGTCCATCCTATTCGCGTGAACTGCTCAGCTCGAGTCGCTTAAAGGCTAAATTACCATACAATTGTACAGCGTAAACAACTCAGCCCTTGGAAATGGACACTAAAACTTCACAGTATGGATCTTTTGCTCAAACTATAAAATTCATAGCCCCTTTTTAGCTTAGACATAGGGCTTCCAATCACACGGCTACGAATAGAAAGACGTTGATAGAACTACCTTTTATTAAAACTCCTCTTTCTTTTACTTCTACCACGGCTTTAGTTATTGTTTATGTATTAATATCTATCTATTATTTATTTACGAAAATAGAGTTATCTTGCAAAACAGTAACAGTAATAATAAATTATAGAAACAATTAAAACCGTCATTTGCAACCTAACACCTCGTTACGGTTGAAAATACTGTTGTTAAGGTATACATCTCAATTTATTCTCAACACGCACAGCTCGAGATAGCAAAAAAATAGGACACAGAAAATAAGACACATCATTTTAGATCAGGAACTTCGCCAATAGGAGCTCGCACACGTAAATTTATCATCACAGAATCCGTATATATTCATCTGAACTTATCCATAGTGCTCTCAGTTTCGAAGTTCACGCGAATAGGATGGACGGAGAAAGTGCCTGTTCCACGCAGCAACATGACCCGACAGCCGTCCCTATTCGGCGCTGAACCTTGTTTCTATCGTTTTCAGCGCCGACTGCATTCCCTATTCGGAGCTGAACCCTAGTTTCTATCATTTTCAGCGCCGACTGCATTCCCTATTCGGCGCTGATCCTAGTTTCTATCATTTTCAGGGCCGACTGCATTCCCTATTCGGCGCTGAACCCTAGTTTCTATCATTTTCAGCGCCGACTGTCAAGTATATATATATAGGTATGTATTGGCATTTTTCCGCCCTTCCTTCTTTCCCTATTCTAGCCATTGCATGCCCGTCTAGGGCATTTTTCCCACTTGTTTCTAGCATTTTTCCGCTGTAGCGCAACTTATAGCCAGGCTCAATCTCTTCACTCGAACTAAGGTAAACCACACGACAAGGAAGCCGGAGTCGGTTCCTTGGCAATCAAAAAAGCTACTAAACCCCTGGTCAGGGCGCCACAGGCCGCTGGCTTCACTTTGGAGGGGTCCTCCAATGACAAAAACGTTTCCAGAGGGGTTATCGGAAAAGAGGATGACGGGGGGGCCGAACTCCCACCGGGGAGGAGGGGGGGATCGTCGCGGTGCGTAGGGTACGGAAAATTTGTAAAAACGCAATTGTTTCTTCATCAGAAAACGTTTACAGAAGGGTTATCGGAAAAGAGGATGACGGGGGGCCGAACTCTCACCGGGGGGGGGGTCGTCGCGCTGCGTGGGGTAAGGAAAATTTGAAAAAACGCTATTTTCTCTACATCAGAAAAAGCTTTCAGAAGGGTTATCGGAAAAGAGGATGACGGGGGGCCGAACCCTCAACGGGGGGGAGGGGGGTCGTCGCGCTGCGTGGGGTACGAAAAATTGGAAAAAACGCAATTGTTTCTACATCAGAAAACGATTTGAGAAGTGTTATCGGAAAAGATGATAACGGGGGGCCGAACTCCCACCGGGGAGGGGGGGGGGGGGGGTCATCGCGCTGCGTGGGGTACGGAAAATTTGTAAAAACGCAATTGTTTCTTCATCAGAAAACGTGTACAGAAGGGTTATCGGAAAAGAGGATGACGGGGACCGAACTCTCACCGGGGGGTCGTCGCGCTGCGTGGGGTAAGGAAAATTTGAAAAAACGCAATTGTATCTACATCAGAAAACGCTTACAGAAGGGTTATCGGAAAAGAGGATGACGGGGGGCCGAACCCTCAACGGGGGGGGGGGGGGGGTCGTCGCGCTGCGTGGGGTACGAAAAATTGGAAAAAACGTAATTGTTTCTACATCAGAAAACGATTTGAGAAGTGTTATCGGAAAAGATGATAACGGGGGGCCGAACTCCCACCGGGGAGGGGGGGTCATCGCGCTGCGTGGGGTACGGAAAATTTGACCATTCACCACTGACAAGGGCGCCACAGCTCGCTAGGGACACTAGAGGGGCCCTCCAATGACAAAAAATGTTCGCCTCACCATGGGCTTTCATTTGATACCAAACTTGGAATTTTTTTAAATCCCAAATAAGAGAGACCTGCTCACTGTAGATATTTCTGCAGAAGAGGTTAAAGTTGGAGTTGCGACACGGTAGGGCCCACCACCATCAGAGTGCCCCCCAGCCACATGGATAGGTCCTAGAGCGAAACTAATGGGCCTTTTAGATTCACCATATAGGGGTTCCTATTCGAATACAAAACCTCAGCCCAGCAGCTCTTATGTGTAGGGCTCCACAGTCCGTAGGCCCTAACCCACAGTACACACTAGACCCCTGGTTAGGGCGCCACAGGTCACTGGGTTCACTTTGGAGGGGTCCTCCAATGACAAAAAATGTTCGCCTCACCAAGGGCTTTAATTTGATACCAAACTTGACCACTTTTGGAAATTTCGATTTTTGACCACTTTCACCCCGGACCCGGGTCCGGACCCCCGGCCAGGGCGCCACAGGGGACCGAGCGAAACCTACTATAGCCTATGGCGTAGCCCTCCCGCACCCCAGCCCAAATGCCAAATATGAACGACCTGCCTACTGTGGGTCTTTCTGTATAAGAGGCCAAAGTCAGAGTTGCGTCACGGTTGGGCCCAGCACCATCAGGGTGCCCCCCAGCCACATGGATAGGTCCTAGAGCGAAACTAATGGGCCTTTTAGATTCACCATATAGGGGTTCCTATTCCAATACAAAACCTCAGCCCAGCAGCTCGTATGTGTATGGCTCCACAGTCCGTAGGCCCAGACCCCCCCTTTTACACACTAACTTCGGACCCCTGGCCAGGGCGCCACAGAAGTCAGATCGAAAATCCCTACAACTTAACCTTAGAACACCTTAGGACATTGCTGCACGTCAAACCTCAGACCCCTCAGCCAAGGCCTGCTCTTGCTTACTTCGACGAAAATTTTTTCCATTTTGGAAAAAAACTATGTCCGAAAAAACCGAAATCCTACTATGTACACAGACCTATGGGGGGTCCTACCGACACCAAAAATTTTTCCCCAGAAATCGGGGAAAAGTTGTTCAAAAAAACCCTAAATAGTATAGAAAATCTTTGAGCTCCGACCTCTAGGGGGGGTGGGAAAAAAAAGAAGTGGAGAGAAAGTCTGTAGTTCAAAAATTCAATCTGTCACATCTCAAAAACGGCTTGGCCGATTTCGCTCAAATTTGCACAGCATGGACCCCTCGTGAAGGGCTTTCTACTGGTACAATATGAAGGCTCTAGCTCAACTCCTCCGCCGGCACCAGGGGAAACTATGTTCCAACACTACGCAATGAGCCTTTTTTCCCTATTCTAGGTAGTGCGCTAACGCGCACTACCTGATTCCAGATGCGGAGGATTCGAAAGATAATTCTTAGGTTCGCTACAAAGGTTAGTTTGCAATAAAGACTAAAGTAAGTACCAACAGTTTTTGGGCTGCCCCTTAATTTCTTCACAGTTTAGTACTTCTTTGTCCCCGCTTCCAATGTGCATAGTTCCAACCAATTCCCAGAACAAAACAAATTGTTACTTTTCAAAATTCACTGCGCAATTCCAGTAGCTGAAGTTTTTTGGTTCCGTTTTTATTTAATAAGATTCAGATGCGGAGTTTGGTCAAGTGCTTTGCAAAAAACCTGAGAAATGGGAAGAGTATAATATACTATATAATATTTATACGACTGAAAACTAAAATTATGGTCGGATCGGATGGGCCCGATCCGGGGGTGGATCGGATCAAATCGAATCGGATCATTTAGCCAATTAGCGGATAGGATCGGTACTTGATTTTGGCTGCCGATCCGATCCGATCCACATCACTACATTTTATGAATACAACCTAAGTCATGCGTCTATCAAGCCATTTTTACTCCTAACCAAACTACACACAATTTCATTGTGTTACGGAAAGCTTAGTGAACTAAAATTGGGTGACGCATTATAGTTGCTATGCCGTCAAAATTATATCTAAAATCATAACACTGCTGAAAAGTGAAAATATGAACTAATTAATAAAATTAAGGTATTTATACACACGAGCAATTTTGTACATAGCACATGTATATAATACAAGTAACAAAAATGCTCCGCACAAAAGAGGATAATATGTGTGTGTTGGCTGTATCGTATATATATCCTTTAAATATATAATAAATATAAATAGGTATAATTATATATCCTTTAAGGTGCTGGTATCGCTTTGTGTAAATTCGACCCTACAAGCTTCAATTCTTTGTGAAAGTGGATGAAACTTTCCAAATACATTATTTTCGTGCTCTTTAACATTCTGGGACCAGTCCCGGATTTTTAGATGCAAAGATAAGAAAGTTTTGGTTTTTGCCCTTATTCTCTCAGTACATGGCCTCCACACCGGATTGGTTGTTATGGCTGGAAAGAGGGTGCAAAAATGAACATTTTTGCTTTTACAACTTTTGAGCTACCTCGTGTGGTTAAGGCAGTATACGCCAAAAACGATTTTTGGGGTCAAAAAATGGCCATTTTTGAAGAAATCAGTTTTTTCAAAATTACTGCCAAATCTTACATACAATTTCGTCTTATGAATACTCAATCGATACATCCTCCAATTGCGCATTTTATCAATACCTATTCGCTGGAGTTCGTTGCTTTAAGCTAGAGAATTCGCCGAAAAACCATTTTGGCAAAATTGCGACTATTTTGTTTTGAACACCGATTTCTCAAAAACTACCCAATGGATTTGCGTGATTTTTTGGCTGGATGAAAATTCGCCCTATTGCGGAGGGACATTTTTCTTGGTTTGAGCTAAAACATCTCCAGTTTTGAGAAAACTGAATAGAAAGTTGCGAAATTTCGTGTCATCGCGCATTTGCCGGATTTTCTGGAGTACTGAGACTTGTTGAGCCAAATCCAAAAAAATGTCCCTCGGCCTACATGTCCTTCATATCATGGCACAAGAAGAAATTTTGGCCGATTCTACAGTTTTGAGAAATCGATGTTCAAAAATTTTTGGTCCATATTCAGTCTGTCAGATGTAAGCATGTCGGAAATTTTTTGCTATTTTCTTGCCAATTTTGCTAGTTTCATAAGCTCATGTTAATTTACAGATTATAAGCTTTAAAACGATGTATAAAGCTCTTTCCAACTCCAAAAATTGCGAAAGTTATAGCGTTTCGAAAAATCACCAAAAAAGCACTGCACAAAAGGATACCAACACCTTAAATTCCGGTTGAAGAAGTAAAGACAAAAGTTTCATGGGCACGTGACGTTATTTGGCACAGCAAATATTGGTGGATGGTTCCATGTCAAAAGTTGCTCAGCTCACTTAGGGCTTTCATTTGATACCAAATTTGACCACTTTTGAAAACTTTCATTTTTGACCGAAAATCGCCTAAGTCCCCACCCCACCCCACCACAGCACTCTACAGCCACTTTGAGCATGCAGTTCTATGACAAAAGTTGCTCAGCTCGCTTAGGGCTTTCATTTGGTACCAAATTTGACCACTTTTGAAAACTTTCATTTTTGACCGAAAATCGCCTAAGTCCCCACCCCACCCCACCACAGCACTCTACAGCCACTTTGCGCATGCAGTTCTATGACAAAAGTTGCTCAGCTCGCTTAGGGCTTTCATTTGGTACCAAATTTGACCACTTTTGAAAAATTTTATTTTCGACCACTTGACCCCCCACCCGGCTGACCCTTCAAACGGCAAAGTGGAACCAGCCCAGCAAAATAGGTACGTCGGACGGCAAAACGGATACCGGGAATGAGCTGGGCACACCAGAAACCCCTATAGACAAAGTTTTGAGAGGCCAGGTAGAGCCTACTATGGACCTCCAGGAAGCGGTTTCCGACATGACCCTCCAGACGGCAAAGTGGAACCAGCACAGCAAGATGGATGAGTCCTACGGCAAAAAGGACACCGGGAATGAGCTGGGCGCACCAGAAAACCCCTATAGACAAAGTTTTGAGAGGCCAGGTAAAGCCTACTATGGACCTCCAGGAAGCGGTTTCCGACTTGACCCTCCCGACGGCAAAGTGGAGCCAGCCCAGCAAGATGGGTGGGTCTGACGGTAAAACTGACTGCGGGAATCGATACTCCGTGCCAGAAAACCATTGTATGGAAGATTTGAGCGTTCAAAGTTAAATAGATAGCAAGAAATTTCGATTTTTCATTTTTCGAATTTTCGCCATCTTTGACGGGCCACTGTGGTCGCTAGGGAAGTGATAGAGAAACGCAACCTGGACCATTAGTTAGTTCAATATATGTAATTTCTGAATATAAAAAGAAATCAGCTCCAGCTCGTAACGTTCGACCTGAGCGACGACCACAAGAATGGTCACTTTTCGCTATGAGCCGACTTTGCGGCGCCACTGCGGCGCTGTGGCGCAGCTGCGGCGCAAAAAAAGTTGTGATTATTAAATTCTTTAGAGGGTACTACTAGACCCCATAGCCCTTTAGGTTGGCCCACCGCTGCAGATCACGTGAAAGCGGCGAACATTATGTACAATACAACCATCAAATAGGAGAAACCGGAAAAAAACATCGCCGCCATAACCGGTCCGGGGCGCAACTTTTTAACGGTAAGTGATACGGGGCTGAAACTTCACAGACATACTAAACTCGATGTGCTCTACAATTTGCGCATGAAATCTGCGCAGGATCTGCGCAGGATTTTGCGCAGCTTCTGCGCAGCTTATTTTACACTGTCTCCAGCCACTTTTCACACATATTATAGGGGTCGCTGCCGCGACCCCTATGATATAGCAAATACAGCACCACTATATGACACATATTATATTGATTTAGTGCGCAAGATGCTGATGCTGATTAACGCTGCGCGACATGCACGTACATTTTGAAATTGTGCGCGTGGCTCACGTACACTTTCGTATTGCGCGACACGCACGTACACTTTCTAAATACGCGGCCGGGCCTGCTCTTCCAAAATCCGGGCCCGAAGGCCCGATTCAAGGCCCGGGCCCAACTCCATCTACATGCAAGTAAGGTACAGGACAGAGAAGCTGTTACTATAAGAAACTTTTTTCCGAACGTATTTATTTGCAACCTTGAGCGTGCCCTTCTTTCAGATTTGAACGGTGGACGTTCCAAACCCTAAGAAGAGCTCGAAGTTGTAAAAAATAATTGAAAAAATTAACCTATAAACTCCTGCACAGGACAACTCACTCGTCAAGCGGCTGAAACTTTCGCTTTACTCCGAGCACCCGGCTGTTCTCTTCCACTTCCAAACCTTTCCTGAAAATAAAAAAAATTCTTATCAAATTAGCATAATATTGTTTATGTTTGTACAATATATTATACGTACATACATACCTACAAGTCTACTGCAATCTTACGCTGATTGAGAAAAATGATTGAATATAAAGAAATGAATTCAATGGCCAAACAAAGTTTTGGGGAAGGCGCCAGTAAAAAAGGTAACCCTGACTACCTCAGCACTGCTGTCAGCAAATTATCTAAGTTTTTAGATTTTTGACGAAAAACTAGGAAATTAGAAAATCATACGGTTTCTATCTATCTGGATACAAATACTTATGCAATACTGATACTGTATATATATATATATATATATATATATATATACGTATATATATATTGCAATTTTGACATCTACATGCAGGGGCGCACCCAGGATTTTGAAAAGGCAGGGAGGGGTCGAGCCTGAAATAATCCCTCCAAGAAGTTTAAATTTTCAATAAAAAGTGGAGAAGTTTTTCGATATTACATATGAAAAAATCCGTAATGGAAACCTTTAAAAAGACTTGAAAAAGTTGAGAAGTCTTTCGACACTATGAAAAATAATGAAATCCTTTGAAAGATTTTTGAATATGAAATGAAACTGAAAAATGATGAAAAAATGACATGAAAAAATCGGACAACTATTAAAAAGAATTAAAATTTAAAAAGTTAGACCTTAGTTAGATATATAGATAAAGAGCGCCACAGAAGCGAAAATTTTTAAAAATTAAAATAGCGGGTACCGCATGCGCAAACAACGATAAAAACTTAAGCTAGAAAAGTGCCACAGGCGAGAAAATTTTAAAAAGAGATAGAAAACGCGGCTGACCCGACGATTTTCCAAAATTTTAGTTGTATATATGCATTGCAGAAACCTGAGTTTTGGCTTTCTCTCCAAAAATTCCGGGGGGTAAATCGAACAAAAAGGGAGGGGTCGGAACCGCCAAAGCCTCTCCCCTGGGTGCGCCCATGTCTACATGAGATGACTAAAATTATAGAAATTCCACACCGGCGACTCTTGCACTTAAGAAAGGTACAATAAAGTCTTTTCGTTACGTAATGAATACCCAGAAATAAAATTGCCCCCCCCCTTTTTGAGTCCCTCTCCCCACTCGACCCCTTCCCGCCCCAAACTCGGCCACACCCCCAGTTTTTGGGTTTCCCCCACTCACTATAGTGCTCAGAAAATGCCAAATTTTAAAAAATGGGATTTTTAGACAAAACTGCTGAATTCAGCACCTGTTTTGAAAAGGCCGCAACTTTTTTCGGAGCTCTGCGACACTTTTTTAGCCTAAAATAAACCCAGCTGAGGGATGCACTACAAAAAGTCCTCCTGCTCCTAAGATCAGCTTAAGTCGTGACTTATATATGAGGACTGGATCTAAAAAAATCTCCAAAGGAGGTCTGGCATTTTTTAGTGGGGCCCCCCACTTTTCGGAGCCCCCCCCCACTTTTCGAAGCGAAGCGTGAAATCCCGCGAATATGGGTTGATCGGCGAAGCTGTGCCCATATTAATTCGCTCACAACCTAGTCCTCTTCTGTTTTTGAACCTAGCCCCCATATTAAGCATTTTTAAGACTAGTCCTCTCTTGATTTTGCAACCTCACCATCACCCATATTACTTTTTCATGCTCCAGAAGAGCATTTTTATTACTTGTATGCTGTTTTGGGTCATCTAGTGGGACGAATATATATAAGGGTTATCGGGGTCGCTGAACACGATGAGCATAGTAGCAGCGCAGTGCGGTGCTGCTATTATGCTGCACTGTTATGCAGCAACTATAGAACGCTGGCTGTAGACTTACTGTAAACGGTAAAACATATTAAATTATAGGTGTGTAGATAGCTGAGGACACGGCAAATTAACATCACTACATTGACACTATAGTTTGCATCTGGTTGCGGTGCAGTAGAGTGCTGCCGAAGTACCGCACGGCCTAGCTTTGTTGTAACTAGGGGGGAAAATGCCCTCGACGGGCAACCAACTTGGTAGAATAGGGAAAGACTTGAATGTTAAATACACGGTGCATGGTTACAACTGAGATTCTGCTGAAGCGGAAAAATGCCGTTTCTCAGCGACTAAAATGACAGAAACCAGCTTTGTGCGCCGAATAGGGAATCTACTCGGCGACTAAAATGAAAGAAACCAGCTTTGTGCGCCGAATAGGGAATCTACTCGGCGACTAAAATGAAAGAAACCAGCTCTGTCGCCGAATAGGGAATTCCCTCCTTCCACCCTATTCGCGCGAACTTATCGTCTTTCGGGAGGAAATATAGGTAATTATTCTGTTAGGAACTGCAAACGTAAGCATTGCGCTCAATATGACTTTTCCCGTACCGGTTGCGTGGAGGCTAGGGCGTGGGTGGCGCTAGATTAATTTCTTTTTGAGCTACCTGATCCGTAAATATTTTATGCATACAACCGCTAGCAGGACCAACAGAAAGCAACAATAAATATATATGCAGTTTAAACAATTTGTGGTCGACAGTCCTTGTGCTAAAACATATACAATCAATCGCATTTCATTTTATATAATGTTTGATTGTATCAATTCTCGGCAAGATCAGCACAGAGCACACCTATTATGCAGGGGCGCGATAGCGCCCCTACATAATATGGGTGTAAAGGCGTCTGCGCGGCCCCCTGGAGACCGTGTTGGCCTGGTGCCAACTAACTAGAGGTCCGGGAGTGGTAAAAAGGTTACCATCGTAAACAACTCGAGTAGTACTACAAGTACCACCATACTTTTGGTTC
>JASAND010018622.1:0-16903 GCA_030248195.1 Trissonchulus latispiculum
AATTTTAACTAGACGATTTTCGAAAAAATTGAATATCTTCGCTAATCTTGTCAGTTTTTAACCAAATTTAAGAAATAACTTTGCTTTAACATGTTTTGCACATTTTGTGAAATTTCAGTAAATTCTTAAGCTGTTTTGAAAAAGTTACGATTTTTTAATGAATTAGCGGTCACTTTTTGCTATATGTCAATTTCGTTATAGTTGCTTTTTTTGGGTTTAGCTTCTGATGACAGTGTATCCTCGATCTCGTTGCGCCGCTGTTCGATAAGTATACCCCGTTGCCTGAGGGAAAACTGCGACAGGATATCGAAGCGTTGGCTGGTCGTCCTCAGCTTTCCACTGAAAAAGCTCTATGTGGTTGGAAGGTTCGCACGACCAATGTTATCAAGCTTATTAATTTTTGTCTTGTGCAATATTCTACAGAAATGGACAGCAAAAAGGGTTGGAGCAAAGCGCCCCTTCTTGGTCTTCTTACAGCTGAGTAGTAGTCTATGCCTATAAAACGAAAAATTTTTCATCTTCTACACTTGGGCGATGAAGTTATGTATAAAAGTATAAAGATGTATAAATGATGAGATTTCAGCTGTAAGTCTCGAAGATCCGGAAAAAGCAAGGCGTTCAAACTGACTGTCCGTATCACCTTGGTCATGGGCTTATCCAGAGGGATGTTGGGGGGGGGTTGAATCCTCCTCCTTTTGATTTGACCAAATTTAAATTTTATTGCGATTTCATTGCCAAGTGTAAAATTTAAAATAATTTTCGCATTCCATCTCCTTTCTAAAATTTTGAATACGCCGCTTAGTCATGGGTGTCATTGGTGTCAATTTTTTTATTTTATTTATGATGACTCTCTGTATCCCAGGCTCCAAAAGATCTGCTCACAGCAATGCCTACATGTATGGATTTTGGAATAACAAGCGCATTGTCCTCTATGATACACTGTTGGAAAACTATTCGCCAATTAATCAGGACGAAGATAAGTCCCAGACCAGTAGCGCCTCCCCTAGAATAGGGAAAATTTGACGCAATGTGTATAATCTGGACATTGTTTGGCCTGGGGCCAGCGGAGGAGTGGACCGATCGGGCTGAAACTTCTTGTGTGAAGAGCCTATGGGCAGGGGTACATGCTGTGAAAATTTCAGCCGGATCGGCCGGGTGGATCTTGAGATATGAAAATTGGCCCCCCGCGCAGGTCGCGTTTCTCTCCATTTTTTCCCCCCAGGGGTGCAGGTCGGAAGACCCTTCAGAGCCGTACTATTTTAGGTTTTTTTTGTACAAAAAGTTCCGCAATTCCGGGGAAATTACTTTCCGCGGTTCCCGGACCCCCCCAGATGGCCCCACCCCCCCGGTGGGGACCCCCCAGGTGACCCCCGAAAAAAAACTAAGTCCGAAAATAATTGCACTTCGAAATAGAACGGAGCGAGCGAAGCCGGGCTCTCATATGGCTCATGTGGCATGGCCCAAGGGTGAAGGGCTCCGGGAAGTGAGATGGTGCTGCTCGGTGGTTTGTGGCGCCCTGGCCAGGGGTCAAAAGTTAGTGTGTAAAAGGGGGGTCTGGGCCTACGGAGTAGGCAGCCCTATACATAAGAGCTGCTGGGCTGAGGTTTCGTATTCGAATAGGAACCCCTATATGGTGAATCTAAATGGCCCATTAGTTTCGCTCTAGGACCTATCCATGTGGCTGGGGGGCACCCTGATGGTGGTGGGCCCTACCGTGTCGCAACTCCAACTTTAATCTCTTCTACAGAAATATCTACAGTGAGCAGGTCTCTCTTATTTGGGGTTTGGGGTGGGGTGCGGGAGCACTACAGCATAGGCTATAGTAGGTTTCGCCCGGACCCCTGTGGCGCCCTGGCCAGGGGTCCGGACCGTGGACCATGGCCAAAAATCGATTTTTCCAAAAGTGGCCATGTTTGGTATCAAATGAAAGCCCTTGGTGAGGCGAACATTTTTTGTCATTGGAAGACCCCTCCAAAGTGGTCCCAGCGGCCTGTGGCGCCCTGACCAGGGTCCGGACCGGTCCAAAATGGCCAAAAATCGATTTTTCCAAAAGTGGCCAAGTTTGGTATCAGATGAAAGCCCTTGGTGAGGCGAACATTTTTTGTCATTGGAGGACCCCTCCAAAGTGGATCCAGCGGCCTGTGGCGCCCTGACCAGGGTCCGGACCGGTCCAAAATGGCCAAAAATCGATTTTTCCAAAAGTGGCCAAGTTTGGTATCAGATGAAAGCCCTTGGTGAGGCGAACATTTTTTGTCATTGGAGGACCCCTCCAAAGTGGATCCAGCGGCCTGTGGCGCCCTGACCAGGGTCCGGACCGGTCCAAAATGGCCAAAAATCGATTTTTCCAAAAGTGGCCAAGTTTGGTATCAGATGAAAGCCCTTGGTGAGGCGAATATTTTTTATCATTGTGGGACCCCTCGAAAGTGGTTCCAGCGGCCTGTGGCGCCATGCCCAGGGTCCGGACCGGTCCAATATCGATTTTTCCAAATGTGGCCATGTTTGGTATCAAATCAAAGCCCTTGGTGAGGCGAACATTTTTTCTCATTGGAGGACCCGTCTAAAGTGGACTCTGCGGTCTGTGGCGCCCTGACCAGGATCCGGAGTGGTCGAGAATCGATTTTATTATAAAAGTTCCAACTTTGGTATCAAATGAAAGCCCTTGGTGAGGCGAACATATTTTCTCATTGGAGGACCCCTCCAAAGTGGCCCCAGCGGCCTCTGGCGCCCTGAGCAGGGTCCGCACCGGTCCAAAATGGTCAAAAATCGATTTTTCCAAGAGTGGCCAAGGTTGGTATCAAATGAAAGCCCTTGGTGAGGCGAACATTTTATCTCATTGGAGGACCCCTCCAAACTGGTCCCAGCGGCCTGTGGCGCCCTGACCAGGGTCCGGACCGGTCCAAAATCAATTTTTTGAAAAGTTTTCAAGTTTGGTATCAAATGAAAGCCCTTGGTGAGGCGAACATTTTATCTCATTGAAAGACCCCTCCAAACTGGTCTCTAGCGACCTGTGGCGCCCTGGCAAGGGGTCCTAATTGGTCAAAAATCAAAATTTCCAAAAGTTGTCAAATTTGGTTTTAAATGAAAGCCGAAAATGAGCAGAGCAACTTTTGTCATGTATATATAACTGCATATCCAAGGTTACGGTGCTGGTTGGCTTTTAAAATAGCCTTCCTGCCTAAGATAACGCACCGTGTATAAAGTTCTGAAAAGGCCATGAACAGTGGCCTTCCAGCCTAAGATAACGCTCCGTGTATAATGTTCTGTAGAGGCCATGAACAGTGGCCTTCCAGCCTAAGATGACGCACCGTGTATAATGTTCTGTAGAGGCCATGAACAGTGGCCTTCCAGCCTAAGATGACGCACCGTGTAAAAAGTTCTGAAAAGGCCATGAACAGTGGCCTTCCGGCCTAAGATAACGCACCGTGTATAAAGTTCTGAAAAGGCCATGAACAGTGGCCTTCCAGCCTAAGATAACGCTCCGTGTATAATGTTCTGTAGAGGCCGTGAATCGTGGCCTTCCAGCAGACGCACCGTGTATAATGTTCTGTAGAGGCCATGAACAGTGGCCTTCCAGCCTAAGATGACGCACCGTGTAAAAAGTTCTGAAAAGGCCATGAACAGTGGCCTTCCAGCATAAGATAACGCTCCGTGTATAATGTTCTGTAGAGGCCATGAACAGTGGCCTTCCAGCCTAAGATGACGCACCGTGTAAAAAGTTCTGAAAAGGCCATGAACAGTGGCCTTCCGGCCTAAGATAACGCACCGTGTATAAAGTTCTGAAAAGGCCATGAACAGTGGCCTTCCAGCCTAAGATAACGCTCCGTGTATAATGTTCTGTAGAGGCCATGAACAGTGGCCTTCCAGCCTAAGATAACGCTCCGTGTATAATGTTCTGTAGAGGCCATGAATAGTGGCCTTCCAGCCTATGACGCACCGTGTATAATGTTCTGTAGAGGCCATGAACAGTGGCCTTCCAGCCTAAGATGACGCACCGTGTATAAAGTTCTGAAAAGGCCATGAACTGTGGCCTTCCAGCCTAAGATAACGCTCCGTGTATAATGTTCTGCAGAGGCCATGAACAGTGGCCTACCAGCCTAAGATGACGCACCGTGTAAAAAGTTCTGAAAATGCCATGAACAGTGGCCTTCCAGCCTAAGATGACGCACCGTGTAAAAAGTTCTGAAAATGCCATGAACAGTGGCCTTCCAGCCTAAGATAACGCTCCGTGTATAATGTTCTGTAGAGGCCATGAACAGTGGCCTACCAGCCTAAGATGACGCACCGTGTATAAAGTTCTGAAAAGGCCATGAACTGTGGCCTTCCAGCCTAAGATAACGCTCCGTGTATAATGTTCTGTAGAGGCCATGAACAGTGGCCTACCAGCCTAAGATGACGCACCGTGTAAAAAGTTCTGAAAATGCCATGAACAGTGGCCTTCCAGCATAAGATAACGCTCCGTGTATAATGTTCTGTAGAGGCCATGAACAGTGGCCTTCCAGCCTAAGATGACGCACCGTGTATAAAGTTCTGCAAAGGCTATTAACAGGCATTTTTCCGTTTCAGCAAATACATTCAGTTGAACTAGAACGTTTTCATCCAGCCTGTTTGCGGTAGCTAGCTTTGCTTACATTGTGTATATATGCAACTTCTCTGACATGATTTTCTCTGCAGCGGAAAAATAAGCGAAACTAGGGGGGAAAATGCCCTCGACGGGCAACCAACTTGGTAGAATAGGGAAAGACTTGAATGTTAAATACACGGTGCATGGTTACAACTGAGATTCTGCTGAAGCGGAAAAATGCCGTTTCTCAGCGACTAAAATGACAGAAACCAGCTTTGTGCGCCGAATAGGGAATCTACTCGGCGACTAAAATGACAGAAACCAGCTATGTGCGCCGAATAGGGAATCTACTCGGTGACTAAAATGAAAGAAACCAGCTTTGTCGCCGAATAGGGAATTCCCTCCTTCCGCCCTATTCGCGCGAACTTTGAAGCCTGTTATGTATTGCTTTGCTGAATAATGAGAGAGCTTCAGAATGGCAGAATTACTTCAGAATGCAAAACAACAGTTTTATCAAGCACTTACGTAAGTCAAGGTTTTCACAGACATAAATACGCTGTCTTCGATGTGCTATCAGAAACATTGAGAGCATATATATATATATATATATATATATATATATATATATATAGGTGTGCTCTGTGCTGATCTTGCCAAGAATTGATACAATCAAACATTATATAAAATGAAATGCGATTAATTAATCAAACATTATATAAAATGAAATGCGATTAATTGTATATGTTTCAGCACAAGGACTGTCGACCACAAATTGTTTAAACTGCAATCTGCATATATACTTATTGTTGCTTTCTGTTGGTCCTGCTAGCGGCTGTATGCATAAAATATTTACGGATCAGGTAGCTCAAAAAGAAACTAATCTAGCGCCACCCCTAGTCACCACGCAACCGGTACGGGAAATGTCATATTGAGCGCAATGCTTACGTTTGCAGTTCCTAACAGAGTAATTACCTATATATTTCCTCCCGAAAGACGATAAGTTCGCGCGAATAGGGCGGAAGGAGGGAATTCCCTATTCGGCGACAAAGCTGGTTTCTTTCATTTTAGTCGCCGAGTAGATTCCCTATTCGGCGCACATAGCTGGTTTCTGTCATTTTAGTCGCCGGATTCCCTATTCGGCCACAAATGTAGATTCCCTATTCGGCGCACAAAGCTGGTTTCTGTCATTTTAGTCGCTGAGAAACGGCATTTTTCCGCTTCAGCAGAATCTCAGTTGTAACCATGCACCGTGTATTTAACATTCGAGTCTTTCCCTATTCTACCAAGTTGGTTGCCCGTCGAGGGCATTTTCCCCCCTAGTTATAGTTAGTAGCATTAGGGGCGGATCCAGGGGGGGGGGGCGGGCGCCGCCCGCCCCCCCGTCGCGTTTCGAAGGTAGGAAAAAAGGCCCCCCGCTGGAAAAATTTTACCGCCCCCCCCGGTCACGAAATTCTGGATCCGCCAGTGAGTAGCATGTACTTTAGTTAATTAAATAATTATGTTTGGTTAATTAATGCTGAGCAAATTTTAATGTTATGCGTGAAAGAATAGCCTTGGCTGTCTGGCATTTTTTTAGGGTTTTGAAAGTGGGGGGAGCAAGCTCAAGACATAGATATTAGTGATGGGCACTGGATATCCTGATATCCGGATAATTTTTATATCCGGATAATATCCGATTTGAGAAAAATATCCGGATATCCGTGTACATTTAAGACAAAGTAATGAAAAATTAGAAAATTTTTGACAACAATTTCAAAATTTTTAAAATATTTTTCAAATATTTCTCTGAAAATATTTTTGAAACCAAGGTTGTGGCTTGATTGCATGATAGAAATTCACAGCATACCGAAAAATTGACAGAAAAATTGAAAATTTAACTGCAAACTCGAAAAATTTTCTTGAACTTAAGTTTGGAATAGGCGGATAACCGGATATCCGGATATCGGTTAATGCAAAATAGGCGGATATCCGGATATGAAAAAGTATCCGGTGCCCATCACTAATGGATATACCTAAATTTTTAGCGAAATATTTGCATTTTGAAGGTAAAAACGCAAAAAACTCGCTGTTTTTAAGCTTAAAATGTGCTTATAAGTCCATAAATTAGCTAAAAATTCATTACATTTTTTGAAAATCTTACCTCAAAAACTTAATATTACGACACTTTTGGGCGACCCCAAAAAAGTGGGTGGGGGCTTGCCGAAAAGTGGGGAGACCCTAAAAATGCCAGGCTGTAAAAGATAGGGTAACTTTTTCAGTATATTATTCGCTCATGTTTTAATCTGTTTTTGGAAACCAGTTATTGGTTCTTATACTATAGAACTATTTTTAGAAAGGATGTCGATTTTGCCGTTCGCGAACTATGCTAATTATGCTTGCAAAAATTTACGACATTTGGCTTTTTTTTGCAGAACAAGACTTGTTCTTAGTATCATATCAAAAGTTTCAGATTTTTCGATTAAATTCCACGATTTTTCGATAGTTTGGGCAACGTTTGCGTCCAACAAAAAAGCTCCTTTCAGAGCTATTGTCAGTTAATGACAAGTTTGATGGTACGTATAGTTAGGTTCAACTAACACTTCAACTTTCAGCGTTCAACTTCTTTTTCTACTATTTCAGGTATGACTATATTGCCGGCGGAGTACTGGCCATGCTCACCCAGCACTATCGCCAAATCAACGGCTACTCCAACCAGTACTGGGCCTGGGGCGGTGAAGATGACGATATGGGCTATCGAATTTTGGCCAACAACCTGACTCTGGCTCGTCCCGACCCCCTACAGGGTCGCTATACGATGCTGAAGCATCAGAAACGAACTCGTGTCGCTCCGAAAATTATTCGTGAACTGTTGAACACGGCCAAGGAACGTTGGCCGTCGGACGGCCTAAGCAGTCATCCCTGGACCATCCTGAAAATCCTCCGCAAACCCCTTTTCTATCATATGTATGTGGATGTGGGCGAGCCCCCTTCAGAGTGGCTTACTTCCAGTAAACCCTGAAGATATTAGTTGGGGTAAAGCAGCCCCTCCTCCCCTCCCCTAGGCTTTTGAGACTCCCTTCTGGCAACTTGGTTGGTTGAGCTAACAGAGCTTTCTTTCTGCAAGATGTTTTACCTTCATATTGCTGGATTGCACCATATTTGTACGTACCGTAGGAAGTATGATTATCAACATTTTTATAATGTGATGCCCAAATGTTGCCCTAGCAAAGCGGCAACATTTTTTGATGTAATTTCTGCCGCTGCTGCGTCTTTTAACTTCTGGCAAGTCCATGGCGGTGGTATTGGATGCTTGGTTTTGCAAATCTGTGCCACAGTGTTAAGGTAGAAAGCCCAAAGAACTCTATTACGACGCACCATATACCTAATGTTGTGTAATGCTTATCGTGTCTTTCTAGTGCGGGCCAATATTCCGTTGCAGTTTTCTGTCGTTTTCTGTCCTGTCTAGCTGATTTCTTGTAACGTTTCGGCCCCCTTTCCGCTCTGCTAAATGGATATTTTATCTTGTTTTGACTGGAATGGGCTCTGTATACTTGATCCGGTCACCCTAACTGTGGATTCTGTTTGCTACGTGGTGATTTTTTGTTATTTTCATTTTCATTTTCTAATTCTTGTGTCCGTTTTTTCTAGATAATCATGTCATTCGTCTGCGTGTTTGTTCTGTACTATTTTTTTAATCGTGTTCCAACACCTTTGATTTAGATGATTTCAGGGGGTGGGGGTCTCGATTTTGTTGGAGTAGAAGTATATATGTATTTCCTCATATTTACCACTGCGGTGGGAAGGTAACAGGAGTCTGTGTTCTGGCGTAATGCCTGATGAAGGGCTGGCCCCCCTTCCACAGATGTAGTCAACTTTAGAGTTGTCGCTCCTGGCTTCGGGCTGTGAATCCGGAGATAAGCACCGGCACCCTATAACCTTCTGTAGGTTGGAGTTCTCTCCAGGGGTCACTTTACTTTACTTTACTTTACTCATATTTATTTAAAAATGATTTGGAAAAGAACCGCTTTTCATGTTTACACCTTCTGGTTAATGATTTTCTACCACATTTTTCACTTTTCCCCTACTTGCTGTTTCTTTTTGGTGTGTAGAGTAACCTGGATTTAACTTTTAATTTTAATTTTTTTAGACTTCGTTGTACGCCGTGCTAGTCTATACTTAATGTTGTTTTGTGTAGCTAGCTGTATATAGCAAGAATGCATAATTCTAAAGGTAAATGTAAACAACACAGCATATTCTCCTCTGTTACCAGTGCTGAAGTGTGCTGTACGCTGTGACTTATTTTTACTGGGGAGGGGGGCTGTGGCGGGCCCCCCGTTCAGCGCCCTTCCCTCCATTCGAGGAGCCCCCCGCATAAGATGCCGCCCCCCATAACCCGAAAAATTGCCAAAAAATTTCGCTTACTGCACTTATTCTAAAAAAATGATTTTGCTGAAAGAGTTGGCAGGAAAAGTGTGTCTTTCGGAGCTTCAGCTGCAAGTATATGATGATTGATGAGACTTATTTGTTTACAGATGAGGTCCAGTCATTTATTCTAATTTGCTCAAATAACAGAAATATATATACTCTTGGCTACAGTAGCTTTGTGTTTAGGATATTTGTATAGTTATTGTGCTGTTTACATTTGCGTGTATACTAACTTATTGTGAGTTACATAATTTTTATCTGAATTTTAAGGCTGTGCTTAGTTTGATGTTAGTTGTTTTACTGTATATACTGTAGCACAAGTTGTGTTGTATGATCTGTGATTGGGTATTACTGTGCGTTACGTAACTATCTATCTGGTGGGTTGCTTTACTCTTTAAATCTTCAATTTATTTTTCTACGCTTACTGCTAAGCCGGGGTTCACACTTCGTCGTCTGACGCTATCGGTGTCTATTCTCCAAAATATAGCATTAACGTTGGTTTTAAAAGTGGAAAGAAATGCTAACAATTTTTGTGACGGCTAACCCTTTTATTGTTTGAAACTTGTCACTTTAATTTTTGTGTTAGTTCTATGCTTGTTTTAGTAACGGTTTCATTTTTATGATAATAAAGGAATTGTGTGTACGTAATTAGGTTAAATTAAGGGAGATTAGTCTTTGATGGACCCAGCATTGATTGAACGTTTTTTAGTTTTTCATTAAGCCTATTAATTAACTCCAAACGGTTATTAGAAATGATTTATCCATGTCAGTTCCTTTATTACTGTGCATTGTAATTGTCGTGCGCAGGCTAAGCGATATGGTGATCACAGGAGCCATGATAAAAATGTTTAGATTAGTTTTGAGGAGCTAAAAAGGTTAGCTGATTTTTGATGGGATGATCAGGAAATTGTCATTGAAAAGTCTAGTATGAGAATGACCGAATAACACTGAAAATTAGAATATAGACTGATTAGCTTCAATTTAGGAATTGTCGAATTTCGTCCGTCAGAATTCTTTACATCAATAGGAAACTACCTACCGTACCTGAGGATAATTAGCGAATTATCGAGCAGACACACGTTTAGATGAAAGGGCGTAATTATTGGAAAGTGGGGGGTCCTATCTGAGCAGATACATGTAATTTTTGTTTGATTTCTTTAGTTCTGATACGGTCTTAAATTAATTGGAGCTCCACTATTAAAAACTGCGTGCATTAATCTGCTATCTAAACTACTTGTGCGGCCAATTTCAAAAGTTAAAGTTGCTATTGTTTCATAAAACTTCCTATTTTCAGCTATATACTTGCACCGCAAGAGCAGGGACTGACGATGTTTATATTTTATGAGACCAAGAGTAGTACATAATTGAATAAGAATGTGAAACTCTTACACTACTGTGTACTAGTAAATATATCAGGCCAAAACGCGAACACCCAAAATTACAGACCCACCTTTACTCAGCAACCGGTTTCGGACCACTGGGATCCTTCATCAGGCAGTTCCTGTTGCTTCGACGCTTCCTCCTCTCTGATAAAGTTAAAGGACGCAAATGTTGAAAATTGGGAGTCGGTGGGCTCGGGGGGACGACGGGGGCTGGGACGGTGTCGGGAGGATAGGGGCAATTTGGGAGGGCAAATCTGCAGTAAAATGGATGCCAGTAACGTAAGACTCCGCTGGTTCCGACGGGGACTTATTGAAGCGCAACTGATGTTCCCAATTAATTCCAAACGGATAGTCAGTAAATAGTTGGCTGATCCATTGTTTCTCTTTCTTCTTCCTTTCAATTTCTTCTTCAGCAGAGTCGATAATTCTAACACGTAAATGTTCTAATTTATGGTTATGCTCTCTGAAATCACAAGAGAGCGGTTTACACTGGTTTGCATCAAATGTGATTAGCAAATGATTAGCTGTTAAGCAAATGCTTAGCAAGTGCTTAATTCCAAACTCCTTTGCACCAAATCTGATTAAGTTAACCAACTGCTAAGCAGATGCTAATCAAGTGGTCAAGGAGCAAATATTTAATCCTATTCTGGAGGAGGATTAACTGCGAAATTTTTCGAAATTATTACTATATCCAGTCAAACCGTAAGGGTGAAAATGTTTGCTAGATACCTAGAGGTTTCCCACGTTGCTAATAGGAAGAAACCAAATTAAAAAGTTCGCCAAACAATTTGCAAAGTTTAACGAAATGAAAGCATTTTAATATTCTTAAATATTTGGAATTTGGAAATATTCTACACGTTTAGTTTCATATACTACAGTTAACACAACACCAGTATATACTCATCCCGGATAGAGACATGTATAATTCAACAGGAACAGATTCAATTCAAAAATTGATTTCTTGCATAAACTTTGAAGACTGCTGATGCATTTCCTGAAAAAGGTTAAGCAAGTGATTAGCAGATGCGACAGTTCTTGCAATCCCATGAGAATGACATAAAATTCCCATAGCTGATTGGTTCAAAAACAACAATCCAGCATTTTCATTGGCCATTTCTTGCCAATGCTAGTCATTTGCTATGCAATTGCTAAGCTGATGATCTGTTAATCAATTGCTAATCAGATGTGGTGCAAAGGAGTTGTTGCTAAGCAAATGCTCTAGATTAGCACTTGTTTAGCTGATCATTTGGTCTTCGGATTAGCAGGTGCTTAGCAAATCGTTAATCACATTTGGTGCGAACGGTCGTTAGTGGCATCCATTTTACTACTGTGTACTAAACATGCTAGACATGCTCGGTTCGTTACTAGTGTTCTTGTCCGTCCGGTTTTTTGACTCAGCCGGCCGGGGCTGACAGCCGCCCGAATGATGCAAATCGGCCTGCCGGCCGGCCGATCGAAACAGCCGATCGGTAACAGTTGCAATATTTTTCGAGTATCTCGCAAAACTTTTAGCATACAGTTACTACTGGATCCCGGTTACTTATATACAAATATACAGATAATATCAAGTTATTGTCCTGAAGACCGGCCGGCTGTTTCTGATAGGTTTTCCTCGGCCGGCCAACAACTCTACTTGAGACCCCACCTGAGAGTTTTCGGGGAGGTCCCACTTTGCACTAATTACGTGCTGTCATATAAACGCGTTGCACTCACTTCACTTCACTTATGCCTTCTTCATCGCTGGACCAGCAATCTGAAGGGCTCCGGAACCATACCAGCATTCGCTAGCACCTGTTGCCACTGCTGTCTGTCTCGGGCCAGGTCGTTGAGCCAATCACGTCGTCCCACGAGAAACCTGCATGCCTGTAGGGGCCCATTGTTTCCCAGAGGTCCCTTTCCACTACCTGCCTCCAGGATAGCGCCGGCCGACCGGGTGGCTTCCTCCAATGCCCAGGGACAGGGGGAAAGAAATGGATCCTCGCCAACCGAGATGGGTCCATTCTAGCCAGATGTCCAAGCCATCGAAGCCGGAACATTCGGATACGAGCCGCGATTGGGGTCCTTTGCATACTGTGTCGGTACAGTTTGTCGTTGCAGATACAGTCTCTTCGCTTGATCCGTAAGATGGTGCGCAGGCACGACCGCTCAAAGACTTCCACTAATTACGTGCAAGTAATTTATTGGTAATTAAAATTTAATTTAAATTAGGTTAATGCTATCAAAAACTGATCCACAATTTTGTAGCCTTTCTAAGCTCTTTCCAACAATATAAAAATGTTGCAATATACTTGAATTCGTAGAAATGCTTTACTTATTACACTTGGTATCAATGGAAATGATGCAAGGTTTTCAATCAATTTTTTGATTGCATTATGCTAGGTTAAAGCAAGAATTAATGGAATTACTAATAGATTATATACCTAGCTAACGGGCAAGTGAGCAGACACGCGTTTATGTGAAAGCACGTAATTAGTGCAAAGTGGGGCCCCCGAAAGCCGAAACTCTTGTAGGGGGCCCCGAGTTAAGCCTAGTTCACAGCCGCCAAGTTTCGCTTCAAGTCAAGTGACGTCCAAGTCAGCATTCACAGAAAGTTTGACTTTACTTGACTTGACTGGACTTTGGCTTGAACCCCTTCAAGTCAAAGTAGACCAACGTTCTACTTTGACTGGAAAAGTCAGCCAATCAGATTTGGACAAATCTACACCAAATCAATTTGTACAATTGATTTGGCCTAATCAATCGATCTACAGACACAATCAATTTGTGCAGTGTGCGTAGTGTTGTTTCGTTTGAAGATTTTTATTCTGTGTAAGAAAAACTATGGAAAACTACTCTGCTGATGATAAAAAATAAATTGAACTAAAAGGCTCATTGTGAAAATTAAATTTTAACAAGTCACACTTTTTGTTTAACTGATTTTTCTCAAAACTTATTGATTTTAATTTAGCAGTAGAATCCTAAAACTTGTAATTGTTTCTGTAATGCTGTAAACTGATTATTATTCTAAGCACTCATCATTAATTTCACAAAAGTTGGAGCAAAAGCGTGGAGGGAACTTAAATCGCAATGGTTACGACTTTGATTGGTCAAATTCTTATGTCCGCTGAGCTTTGTGACTTCTGCTGTGAATGCTCTCGCTTACTTTGACTTGACCTGATAGCTGTGAACAAGGCCTTAACGAACCAAGCATGTTGAGTACACAATAGTGTAAGAATGTCATTAGCATACTCGTATTCTACTATGCACTGATTCTGACCACAAGTGTTCATACTCGTATTCTCCTATGTACTCTTTAACTTACATAACCTGCAACTTGCTGCTCAAGTGGGAGTAAGCAAACAACACTCGAGGGTTTGTTTACTTGTAACTTGCAAATACGGCAAATTGCAGGTTTCAAGTTTTACGACAGTGGTCCCTGAAGTCAGAAATTCTTCCTAACCAACTAATTGAAATACTTTTTACTGAACAATAAAGCATCATAAATATAGAGACAATAGGTACCCAAAAAATACATACAATGGTATGGTACAAAATACTAGTTAAAATGTCAAAGCCTTCAAATGGAAAAAACACGGGAAGAGTATTCTGCCGGTATCGAAACTGGACAGGTTCAAATACTTAATGCAACTTTACAGGAAATAAATTGTAAAGTAAAAAAAACATTAAGCAAAACAGGGCATGCAAATACAATCACATAATATATACAGTACATTTAAGTTGATCTCGCAATACTGTGAAAACAATCATTAATAAAACTCTTTCAATAAAAATCAATTACGATTTTGATTTCGCAAAAATTCTTCGTAGGCTTCGTCTACACCGTCATCATCCGATATACTATAAACGAAATAAAATTTATGACTTAATTTTTACAGCTCAATTTTTTAAGTACCACTAAATTAATCATGAAGCAACTAGCATTACAATATATATTATGCCATTTCTTTAAATTACTGCAAGAACCAGTACTTCAAATACCAAACCACTCAGTATACAACATCTGAGAAAATAATTAATTGTTTAATTAGTTTTACTTTAATTAATCGTCTGTTCACTTACGTAAAACTGCCCGTTTCATCCTCAAAGGCTGCCTGCTGTAGAAAGGATTGCTCCTCAGCTGTCAACTGTTCCCCGTCCGGACCATAATAGATGCCATCAATCTAGAAAAAAGAAACTCAGATGAAAGAAATCCCCAAAAAATTTAAAAAATTCAAAAAAAAACGTCTGCGGCTTGAATGCAGCAGCGGATGTTAAATCGCAAAATTGGCACCCAAAAACATCGTCTAGTCGGAAGAAAACCATTAAATTTAACTAGAACAGAATCGTCTTGACGCGTGGTGTTGTGGATCGAACCCACAACCTTCAATTCCTAACTCCGAGCCCTAACCACTCAGCCAAATTACTGCACAAATAAACTCTGTACTGTGCGCGAAAAAGAAAACATTAAAAGCAAAGTAGGTATATATGCAACATGAGAACAATAATATGTACGTTGGTAAAGCGTGAAAGCTAGCACTCACATAAGTTGAGTTATTGTCAGAAGTAGTCTGAAGTGAAGAGACCGGCTGACCCCAGTTATCCGCACGAATCTTCAGCAAACTTTCTATCATCCGTCGCACATTTCTACAAAAAGGAAAACCCATAGCGCTGATAAGATGAAAAGATAAACTCCCAACAAAAATGTAAGCACCAGACAAGACTTAACCCTTAGCTTACAAGCAACAATACATTTACCACACATTAGGGGTCGTATCATTCAGACCGCGCAGAATCTGCTCATTCAGACGTCTGAATATGCCCAGTTTTCAGCTTTTCAGCTTGCTTTGTGTATAGCGCGATTGAGTAAGACACTGAACAGCTGTCACTTGTGGTTACTAACTGACCAGGGCAAAAATAAAATATGCACGTGAATATCTGCATATTAATACGCATATGTATAAAACATTCTCCAGACTAGTTATCATAATATGCACAAGGTATATAATTCCAAAGTGTATCACACTGTGCGCATATGTGTGTATATAAGCATATTCAAGCAAATATTAACACGCATTCGTAGTTTCCATTATTCACGTGCACATTTGACTTTTGCCCTGGTCAGTTAGTAACCACAAGTGACAGCTGTTCTGTATCTTACTCAATCGCGCTATACACAAAGCAAGCTGAAAAGCTGAAAACTGGGCATATTCAGACGTCTGAATGAGCATATTCTGCGCGGTCTGAATGATACGACCCCTTATGCATTTATTTTATAGCACCTGTCATCAAAATTTCTTCATGATGATGTCTCCCTCAATTATAGTCCAGAACTATACGAATTTTGTCTTACGACACCAATTTAACAAAGACATATGAAAATATTGATTCTCTTGCGACTACTTCTCTGTATTGTTTGTCCGATATGCATTTTAAAGACAATCTAGGCGTATGGCAGTATATTAGAAAATTCACAAAAATTCCATATTCCCAATTTAAAAGAAAAAATTCAAGATTTTTAAATCTAATCTCACAGACAGTGGTGCACACACAAAGCTTCTCAAAAAGGGTGGACCCAAAAAAGTTGGGGGGGGGGGCGGTTGGGGCCGAAGCCCCCCCACAAATTTCAACACAAGAATAAAAATGCTCCGGTGGAGCATGAAAAATGCAATATGGGTGACATTAGGTTGTAAATGGGCAGAGGACTAGGTTTTAAAACGTTAATATGGGAGTGGCAGGTTGTAAATGCCAGGAGGACTAGGTTAAAAGCGCACTAATATGGACCAGCTTCGCTGAACAACCCATATTCGCGAAAACTGTCCAGAGTTTCTATCGGCTGCTGCTTGCTGTTGATATTGGCAATTCTTCGAAAAATTGTACGATATGTCAGCACGGCCTGCAACTATATGTGGTCGTGCTCCTTTATTATACAACTTAATAATACACGTACATAATGTCAACTGCTTTTCGCATCAACTTAATACAAGATTCTGCGCTGACACTGCAGAAAAACACCTTGAACACCTTTCTACCAGAACTGCATTGTTTTTGGAATAAGCTTTAATATTTCAAAATCGTCCCGCTTGCTTTGAAAGTTGAAGAATGCAGGATCTTACTCGTATGTCACGTGGAGTGGAGCATGAGTGACCGCGAATATGGGTTGTTCAGCGAAGCTGGTCCATATTAGTGCGCTTTTAACCTAGTCCTCCTGGCATTTACAACCTGCCCCTCCCATATTAACGTTTTAAAACCTAGTCCTCTGTCCATTTACAACCTAATGTCACCCATATTGCATTTTTCATGCTCCACCGGAGCATTTTTATTCTGGTCCTATTTCATTTTTAAGGTTCTCAGTAAAAAGCAAAAACGCTAAAGCTGTGTGAAAGAAACTTTAAAAATTCCGCCAACCATTAATTGTCAACCGAAAATACAGAACAAAGAAGCTAGAAAAGTTCCAAGTTCTTCCTTTTTCTCTATTTTGACAGAAATCCAACATCCAGTACCCAGTAACCACGTGCAAACTTTACTGTCGGTGAAGGAAACTCATACGGAACGATTTGCAATGCTCTGCCGCACTTGT
>JASAND010018623.1:0-15790 GCA_030248195.1 Trissonchulus latispiculum
AAAGGACGGGGGACCAGATCCATGGCTCCCCGGAACAGGAAAAATCCTGGGAGGAGGAGGACAAATTTTCGGCGATGTGGGATGGCCTGGTGGCTAAGTTTAGCCAAAATTCGGATGTTCGGACGGCCCTTCTGATGACGGACGGGCAGCGCCTTGTGGAGGCAAACCCGTCTGACATGGTGTGGAGCTGTGGGTTCGGGGTGAACGACCCCCGAGTCTACGACACGACGATGTGGAGAGGGCGCAACGTTCTGGGCGATATGCTCACAATGCTGCGCATCAAGATGCTGAGGGTGCCAGAGATAGCGGCGGAGTTGGAGGCCTTCAGGAAGACTGGAGCACAAAAGCGCCCTTTGGAGACCACACCGAATGGATCTGGAGAAAAAAGGGTGAAGTAGCCCCCCTTCTTTTGTGTGGGGCGTCATGAAAAATGGCTCCACTCTCCTTGATCTGTATTAATGCGGATGGGTTGAAAAGGAACTCTAAAATTGAAAATTTATTTCAATTGACTAGGACAAATGACATAGTATTTGTCCAGGAAACAAATTTTAACTACAAAAATTCCTATTTTGAACAAACTTTCGAACACAAATTCAAGACCTATCATTCGTATTATACCGGTCAAGGAGGTGGAGCTTGCATTTTAATTAGTCATAGAATTGCTGGAGTTTGTTCATTAATCTTCGAACAGAGTGGACGTTTGGTAATTGTGAGCTTAAAAGTTGGAAATCACAAAATTCTATTAATCAACGTTTATGCACCAGCTGACCATCAAAAAAGACCTGATTTCTTTAAAAATTTGAATGAAATTATTGGTCACAGATGCAAAGGCCACCATTCAATGATTTTAGGTGGAGATTTTAATTTTGTTTCAGATACAAATCTAGACAGACAATCAAGTGCCACTTCTGCTTCGGCACTTCATCGCACGACTGCTGGTAAATTTCAGTTTTTGGAAATTGAACAGAATTTTGCTTTTGTTGATGTTTTTAGACAGAAATTTGGCACAAAGAAAGAATTTAGCCACTACAGTAGAAACCATGATTGCGCCAGCAGACTTGACCGAATCTACACCTTAAATAGGCATTCGGCAAGTTTTATGCAAATCAACTATTTTCATACCACTTTTTCGGATCATAAAGGTATAGAATGTCTTATTTCAGATTCACTTTTCTGCCAGCCAAGAGGGCGTGGTTACTGGAAAATGCCCAAAAATTGTTTTCTAGAACATTCATTCATGTTTGATTTCATGGAACAAACTTTTGAAGCACAGCAAAAAGTTGAAAACTCGCCAAATTCAGAAATTTTATTCGAATGAGAAAACCATAAAGAAGTTATGAGAAATCTGTTTAAATTTCATGGAAAATTAATTGCACAAAGAAAGAAAGAAGAAAATTCAATCTTGCAGCAAGAATTGTCTTTGGCTCAGCAATCCGGAAACGAGGAGCGAAAGGCAATTCTTGAAAATAAAATGCGAAAAATTGAACTTCAGGAAATCGAGAAAATTTTGGGTAGAGCTCATAAAAAAGATGAGCTTTACGACAACTTTTCAATTGTGAGTGCGAAGAAAATTGAAAAGGTTGAAGGAGAAAAGCGTTATGTTTACACTCTAAAGGCTGAAAACGGTGAAATTTTGACAGGAAATAATAAAATTTTGGGTGAAATGAGAACCCAATATGAGAAATTATTTTCAAGTGTCGGCATAGATTTGGAAAAAGCGACAAGGTTTCTGGGAGCCACGGAGGCAAAAGTTCCGAGCATTTCGATTTCAGCTTTAGAAAGAGAAATTTCGGTTGAGGAAGTAGAAACTGCAATTAAGCAGTTTGCTACAGGCAAAGTGCCCGGAAAAGATGGGCTTGCAATAGAGTTCTATCTGTCTCATTTGGAAATTTGCGCCCCTTTTTTGGCCCGAGTTTATAATCAAAGTTTTAGAAACGGAAAACTTCCAAAAGACATGTATATGGGCATAATCTCGCTCTTATACAAAGGAAAAGGTGACAGGGCGGACCGGAAAAACTGGCGCCCTTTGAGCATGCTAAATGTTGATTACAAAATTTTGGCCAAAATTTTGACGAATAGACTCTCTCAGGTAATGGCTTGTTTGGTAAAAAATAACCAAACTTGCGCAGTCCCTGGGAGAGATATTCGGGATGGAATTTTGAGTTTAACTGGGGTGCTAGACTATGCAAAATTTAAGGAAAAACAGTGTATTTTTCTCTCAGTTGACCAAATGTCAGCCTTTGACGTAGTTGAATGGGAATTTCTTAAATTGGCACTCAAACAATTTGGGTTTGGGTCAAACTTTAGAGCTTGGATAGACATAATTTACAATGAAAATCAAGTTCAAAGCTCGGTTTTAGTTAATGGGTATCTCTCGATACCCTTTAAATTGGGTCGAGGGATCCGGCAAGGATGTCCTCTATCACCCCTACTTTACGTTCTATGCAACGAAACGTTTTTAAATTTTGTCCGAAAATCAAATTTAATTCGAGGAATTTCGATTTTAGGACGCGAGGAGAAAGTTTTTGCCTACGCGGACGACACCAATTTCACTGTGAGGGATTTTAAATCAGTTAACAAAATTTTCAAATTGTATGAGACTTTTGAGGAAGTTTCAGGAGGTAAACTAAAAGTAGAAAAGACGCAAATTCGTTTGTATAATGGATACTCTGAGGCCAATGTGCCTGCAGAATACCAGGAATACCTCAAAAAAGAAGTCAAAGTTTTTGGCGTTTTTGTCAGCTCGAATGGTTTGAAAAACCCGAAAACCGAAGAAAGTTTTAACAAAGTTATAGCAAATTTGAATGAGAGCGTACCTCCGGAGAGAATTTCGGCTTATGGTAGAGTTACGGGCTTAATGACCTATTTTCTGTCCACTCTATGGTATACGACATGGTTCGTATCACCAGAAAGTGGAAAAATGAATAAAATGATGGAATTAATTGCGAGATACATTTGGCATCCAATTCCTCAAAATTTAATCAGCACGGACTGTGCTGTTCTTCCGAAAATTAAAGGAGGAATTGGACTTCCAAAACTTGAACTCAAAATTCTAGCACAAAGGTTTTCTATACTAATTCGAAGGCGTTTGGGCAGCAATCAGGCTTGGCATTTGACCTTTGACTATTTCTACGAAATAGTCAAAGGTAAATCCCAAGCCGCTGTCAATCGCACTCAAGCCCCGAAATTCTATAAAGAATTACGGCAGGCAGAAATCCAGCTTGAACCTAATTTTAGTCCTGATTCTGTAAGCTTTGGAAACAAAGCTTACAAGTTCAAAGAGGCAAAATTGAAGCAAATTTACGAATTTTTAGTGTGCAAAAAGTTTTCGAAAAAACGAGAGAAAATGCAAGAAAAATGGCTCGAAAAATTTCCAGCTATAAACCCTAATGATTGGGAATATATCTGGTCAGCAATGAAAACTAAATTTGTTCAAAGTATTGCGTTAGACGTACATTTAAAATTGGTGCATAATGTTTTAATGACCAACAAGCGAAAGAATCAAATTGATAAAAGAAATAACGAATTTTGTGATTTCTGCCTTCAAAATAACATTGAGGTAGTTGAAGATGTGATCCACGTGTTTGTATTATGTCCCCGAGTCTCGAGTTTGTGGCAAAAAGTTTGCCAACTTCTAAAAAAGGTAGCTACTCCGGAGGGTATATGGATGGGAGGCTTAAGCCAATTGGCGTACCGGAATCTGATTATGCAAGAGAAAATTTTGGGTTTTGTAGCTCGGAAAAATCGAAAACTTCAAATTAGTGCCAATCTGGCCATTCAGGAGGCCCAGTTGGCAATTTGGTTTACAAGGGACATTTTTAAAAAGTCAAAAAATCTCAAGGATCCATGGGATATTTTCAAGAAATCGTTGGGGAGAATTGGCTCAAATGCGAGCGCCCTAGAAGGGGAATTGGGCATTATGAACTATTTGGCCGGCAACTTTGGTTTGTACAATCTAGTGGATAGCATTTTGGTTTTGAAAGAAGTGCAGTGACTGTTTTTGTATGTGTAATCCTGTAGAATTTGCTTTTGTATATTTTTAGGAAATGGAATTTTGATTTTTCTTTTTAAAATTCCTGGAAGAAAGAATTTTGGTTAAACTTTGGATTAATGAATAGTTGCTTAAGTCCAATTGTGGAAATTTTGAAAAATAAAAATTTAGAAGGAAGCTGAGATTTGATCGATTACGTTTAGTTTGGTGCTAATTTTGAACTTTGTGTTGTATTGAACTCACGTTTAATCTTTGCTTTGGAATTGTATTTTTGTTTCAGACTCAAAGGATACAATTTGGGAGAAGATTGGCCAAAAAATCCGAAAAACAAATTTCCGAAGTTTCGCAAGTTTCATAATTCGAGCAAATTTTTGCAGAACCGGGCCCCCCAGGAAGGTCCCTCCCCCTAATCTCAGACCATTTTTCGCAACCTATTTAAAGTAATATTAAAAGGGGCCCTAGTTTTCATAATAATTGAAACTTTTAATACAATATAAATCTGCGACAAAGTCGCTATTCAACCAGAAAAGCAGTGAGCCAGACTGCATGTACAAAGGTGGTGCAAATCAGCTGCGAGGCAGGCAGCACAAAATCGCCACAAAATTGGCACAAACTTCCATAACTGGGCGCAGATGGCCTGCGGCCAGAAACTCAAAATGCAGTCCAATTTCCATTTTCCATAAAACAAGCAATAAATGCCGCCCGGCTAAGGGCCGCTCTAAAATTGAATAAAAAGTATATGTGACTGCTGGCTGAAAATAACAAGTAGGCCCCAAAAGGGGCAGTATTCCTTTGTAGACCTTTTCTTTATTCAACTCTGAAATTGGTTTTGTTGGAAGGTCCAGGTTTAGTTTACAATTTCCACGACATCCCTCAACAGAGAGAGCAGGCCTGTGCTTGCCATGTCGGACTGAATTTGTGATGTCCAGCGCAAGCTAGTACCTAATCTCATTCTCCAAAGCACCGATGTATAGCTCCCAAGCTACACTGGTGCTCAAAAATCTGCAACCGTTTAGATTGCTGACAGCCGAAGACTGCGTGTCGGCTTTCAGTTCTGCTGCTTAAATAGGTTCTAAAACCTAATTTGCATAATCCGAATGCAAAAAAACTCTGACCTAAGCTAGCCCTGTGCTGAAGATAGGGCTTCTGAATAGGGAAAAGACACACCACACTAAACATACAAGTTTCCATTTTATACATTCCTGCTCCAGCAGGAATAAAAATTCAGCCAGCAGTCACCTACGCACTATTCATTACGTTTAAAGAAACCAGTTTATCACGCCACTTCCGTTAAAGTGAGACTTTATGCTAGGAAAAGTATAACACAAAGTCGCAGCCTTGAGTGGCTGGCAAAAAGCCAAGCAAACGGGCGTTCCCATCCCAGACTTTTGAGGCAGCGGCTTTACTTCAAAACCAAAACTTGAAGCTCCAATGACTAAAAGATTGATAGGACTCCAACAATAAAATTGGTCAAATTTTCTCTGAAATTTTTCCTTCAAATGTGATAAAAATGCAATTTGTCAGTGTTCGTGGTAATGAATATTTCCTTAGTTTATGTGGTTACTTATTGTAATTGACTAGTCTACTAAAAGAATCTAATGTAGATTGTCAAACCCGAAGTGGAGGATCAAATCTATTGTGTGCAGTATTTTGGCGTTCATGTGTGTTATGTTTTAGACAGAAAGAGTACAGACTGAAAACGACCTCAAGAAATGGAAAACAGGAGCTTTTCTTATAAAAAATGAATATATTCACTTTCTTTTTAAGGATTCAAAATTTCTTGAACTTTAACTTTAAGCTCTCTTCAAACAATGGCCTTAAGTAACACTAGTTAATGGGCTGTAGACAGTTACAGTGTAACGTTTGCTTTAGTGCTGCCACAAAGAAAGTCAATCGGGTTGCTTCCGAATAGAAAAGTGGTGTTCCAAATTTTCCTCGGCCATTAATTTGCATAAAGGAGAAGCTTCCAAGCTTGCGTATTCCAAATCTAATACATTTGGTATGATTACAGAAAGCATACAACTTCAACTTTGGTATTGGCATTCAAAACCAGTTCCAACATTTGGCTTTCTTGTTCTGGAAATACACTATTTTTGAAATGTTGGCACACAAATCCTTCTTAGCAACTCAAATCTACATAAAATCAAGGCCAGAATAGCATAGACTTAAGTATAGGATCGAATCTCTTGTAAGATATGGTTTGCAGAACCAAGAAAAGTCACAACACCACAATTTGAAATAATCTGCTTGACTGTCTTTGACTTTTAACTTCATATTGCTAATAAAGTCCTTGTCATGTATTTATGTAAGTGTTTCTGTTTCAGTGGCTGTTATAGAATTGCAGTGAATTGGAAGATTTGGTCCTCAGTTTTCTGAAAAACTCAAAGCTTTTGCGAATATTCCAAGAAAGAACAATTTAAATTTTCTTTAAATCAAATTCTTATTGTCGTATTATACTGTATGCTGTAAACTGAATGTAATAATAAACAAAGACCCCAGATCAGGAACCACCGCAGAAGATCCGTTCTGGGGTCCGTCATCAGAGATCCTGTGGTGGAGATCGCCCGACTGGTCCAGACCAATTCCGAGGCCACGAAAGGATACAGAGTTAACATGGCAGACCCAGCGCACATTCTTCAAACTTTGCAGAAATCATCAGATTTTGAGCAAAGCCACCTGACCTGCTGCCAGCAACGTAGAGGAGCGAATCCCCTACTCGAATCTGCAATCATAACATTACTTCAACCTGCTGAAGTCGAAAGTGTGACCAGCATTTTGCAGACCACAGTTTGCACATATAAATTTTATAACAAATTATTTTGTAAGATTTTCTGTAAAATGGAGCAGTAAAAGATAAATCCACAAAAGAAATTTAATTGTATATAGAAAATAATTTTTCTGCGCAGCTGGTTTTAATATAAATGTTACAAAAATTACTCATTACCTTTTGCAGACACTTTTACTTGTTAAGGTTAACCTAACCCCAACAGCTTCAGGGTAACCCCAGAGTATGTGAAATCCGAGTGAAAGTGAGAGTGAAATATTTTTCTTACAATTGTAAATTATTGCAGCTATTTTATGACGTCGTCCAAAATCTTTTGTGCTACAATACAATATTCCAAGTGCTTCTTTGTGTAAAGTCATTTATGAAACCTGATTCCTTTATGCTGCAAGCAGATTATATTAGCGTCCGCTTACGGTCCGCATTTTATACTACAAGTCCGTGTCCGCGTTTTATACCTCGCGTCCGCGTCAGCAAATTATACCCCACGTCCGCATACACGTCCGCTTTTTATACCTTACGTCCGCGTCCGCTTTTTATACCACGCGTCCGCGTTTTATACCCCGCGTCTTAAGACGTTTCCGCGTCCGCTTTTTATACTGGCCCAACCAGGAGTAGCTGTATGCATCATTTAATGCTAAAAATTTTGCAAAATACACAAAAAATAGGGCAAAACTGGTACCGGCCGACCTTTTTTGACCGACCGGCCTGTTTGACCCGGCCGGCCGAGTCAAAAAACCGGACGGGCAACAACACTACTTTTAAACAAATACTTGACAAGATCAAAGGTAACTGCATCAGACTTCGTCTTCGTTTTCACTATAGTTCTGAGCAGGCTATGCTGTCGAAGATTGTTGGGACCTCGTTCGGTAAGTAGAATCAGTATTAAGGCAACGTTTTGAAGATTAGCCTATTTTTTATTTGTAAAAGTGCAATCCATTCTGGTTTTTTTACAGCTGCCTGACGACTACCGCAGAAGTGAGTATAAAATACTGTCCAGTCCAAACTTGGATATAACAGCAAACTACCATTCTAGCGGTTTACATCATACACTTTGTTAGTAGCAATAAAATTAGGAATGATCATTACCCATAGAACTATACCGAAATTTCAAGCTTGACATTATATAATTATTTACCGGAAGCAGCTCTTCATGTCTTTACGGAAAGATTAAATTTATGCCAATGACTATTTCAGGAAGATATTAGCAAGAGTACAATGATAGGAAGAGTATGACACGGGACTCTTCCTAGTGTAATTGGCCTGTCAGATGCTCGGCACACTAAGGCCGAAATCTCGGGGGGGGGGGGGTCACGGTTAACACAGTTAACCATGTGTTTATATGCGTTTGAACTAAAATGAACCTGATTGGCTAATCCCCTACCTTATGTCAAAATTACGTGTATAAGGTGACCCCCCCCCGAGATCTCGGGGGGCTCAAGCGTTCAAATGCATATAAACACACGCCTAACAGATTTCGGCCTTAATGTGCCGAGCATCTGACAGGCCAATTACACTAGGAAGAGTCCCGTCCCGTGTCTCACTCTTCCTATCATCTACTCTTGATATTACTGACATTTTGACTGAAGATTCGAGACGGAATAGAAATAAATAATTTTATTGTAAAAGCAGTATTATAATGCATAAAGACATTCTTTTTTTTTGAGAAGGGCCTAGCAACAGCGGCACACAAAGTGGCCATTACGTTGCTGCTCTCCGCAGACCGTTTAAAAATACGGACAAGAAGCGGAGAAGCGAAGGTCAAGGACAGAAACATGACCCCCAATTCAGTCAGACGTACGGTTATTTCAGTTGCACCCAGGTCAGCAATGGTTGTCCAGGCCAACCACCACTGACCCCCGCATGTCAAGCACAACTAAGATGGCGGAAGACTACCATAGCTTGCTCGACAGCTAGGGGTTCTAAAAAAATATGGCTGCAGAAAGGGATTCGGAAGGGAATGGCGAGCACTCAGATAGAATAGAGATGAAAAGTCCGTATTTCTAAAAGTTCATGTGAATGGCATCTTTACATGAAACATTTAAAAATTTCGTGTTTGCGGCTGTCATGGGTGCAGAGAGTACCTTCTCCCCTCTGGACGGCCTGTGCAATGCGTTGAGCAGTACCAATGAAAACCGAATCAATATAAGCTTGAGTTGTAAATATTAAATAAGTTAATATATCACTGGTTTGGTATGCAGTATTCACTTCACAGTGTTAAAGTGTCTACTGACCAGCGATTTAACAGACACAGGGGGACCTTTTTTCACCCCCATGCCTATTAATTTTGTTTTGATAAAACAAAATACCAAAGTTTTCCCATGACTTAGCTGAAGAATGGCTCATCTGTACTCAAGTGAAATCATGTAGCTTATCCTTTGACTATCCTTTGAGTCGGGGCTTTAGTCATAGGTCGACCGCTCCTCTTCGAACTGATCCATTCGAAGGCTTCCTTCGGTAACATTATCTTCTTATCAGGATCAGCCTCACCAGCCATCGTATGTGGACTTGAATACATGGCACGTCTGATGGGTTGTGGTTTTGGGATGACTGGACAATTTGGGTGAACTTCCGGTTGTGACTCTGGTTTGATAACGGTATTGATCCAGTTCTTTAGAGGCCACATGGGGACAAGCATGCTGAGTCTTCCTTCGCTTCCAACGCATGGCTTACGAAACGCTTTGGGAAAGCTGTTGAATAAATTCTTCATAAAGACATTCAAAAGAGCTTAAAGTTGGAGGAACATTGAAAATTTAACATGAATTGTAATTTTGTTGTGAAATTAGCCCAAAATTTAGCGTAAAATTGGTGTGAATAAAAATAACTCCTGATCCGCTGACCCGCGGGTACCCACTGACCTGAAAGTCAAACCGTGGGTACCCCCGACTAGAGTTGGGACCGGTTCCACTAGAACCGGTTGGAACCGGAACCGGAACCGGAACGGGAACCGAACCGGAAGGAATTTTAGAACCGGAACCGGAACCGAAACCGGTAGGATTTGGAACCGGCCGGTTCCACTCTTAAAAATGGACTTGAACTAATTTTTTTGCTGGAGTTTAAATTTTGCAAAAGCTGGATTTTGCTTTTGTGGTTGCCATTCACTGTTGCCATTCATATTGTCTTTTTCAAGTTAGTGACTGAAATTGAAACTAAAAATCTAGTTTGAACTGAAACTAAACAAATTTAGACCTGAAGGCGAAATATGCAGGATGAAACTGATAATAATTAAGAGTTTCAAACTAAACGTGAAATGAAGGTATACAATTATTGGAACTGAAACTGAAGCTGACACTCCATAGAATAAATTTAGACCCTATTGTATTGAATGTATTGAATGTATTGTATTGTTTTCTATTGGAATAGTCGCCTCACACCGCATACACTGGGCGCCCTAACGCACACACTGGGCGCCCTAACGCACCGTGTTCAAAAATTGAAAAAGCGCCCTAACGCACCATAGGGGCGCCCTAACGCAACAGGCGCCCTAACGCAATACAATCTTCAATGATTCAATTCTTCAATTGAAAGATTGTATTGCGTTAGGGCGCCTGTTGCGTTAGGGCGCCTGTTGCGTTAGGGCGCCCCTATGGTGCGTTAGGGCGCTTTTTCAATTTTTGAACACGGTGCGTTAGGGCGCCCAGTGTGTGCGTTAGGGCGCCCAGTGTATGCGGTGTGAGGCGACTATTCCAATAGAAAACAACCGAGTCTGTTTCTTTCGTAGTACATAATATACAGCTTAAAGTACAAATAAAGAGGACCAATCAGTGAAATCTTTAAAGAAAAAATTTGCAAATACAACGGTCATTTAATGTGAAAAGTTTAAAACTAAACTAAACTAAAAGTTTAAATCACTAATCAATGCAAACTAATTGAAAAATATTTTTATTTCTGAATTTTTGTGAAATTATCTCCATCATCGTGTGCCAAGTTAAACCAAAGAATCAAGTCAAGTTCAAAATCTAAGACTTCAGGAGTTTTTATGTTTTCATAAACTTTTCTTATTTTTAAAAGGATTTTGTTTTGACACGCCACAAAATAAAGACTTAATATTTCAATTAATTAATATAAATTTATTCTTTCAAATTTCAGCAGTAAAATGTAGGCGAAAAGGCGTTGTAGGCGAAAAGACTATTTGTATATTCATCAATGGGACCCCTCCCCCTCTTACTTTATAGGGTGCAATACATTACCACTTTCATAATTGTCGTGAAAACATTCAGGCGCCCTAACGCACTCTACAGGCGCCCTAACGCACTTACTGGGCACCCTAACGCAACAGGCGCCCTAACGCACCATTTGGGCGCCCTAACGCACCAAAATTAAGATTACCTAAGTTCACGGGCGCCCTAACGTAACTTTACCTTCGAAGTAACTTTCGATTAAGTACTCAACTTTCGAAGTTTTCTACTCCTCTAAAATTTACTATTTTTTAAAAAAATGTTGCTTAAATCTTGCGTGCTAACAACACCACCACCTTCCTTCCATTGAGAAGATATACTCAATTTCCGACTACATCCCATGGAGGTCTCATCTTTTCTGTGAGGTTCAGATTCAGATTCAGGTTCAGATTCAGATATGTAAGCTAGTTAAAGTTTTCATTCGGCGGTGTATCGTTCACGTCTGAACGAAAGTGCCCGTCTTTCATCAATTACAATTGGAATTTTACAACAGAAAATTTCAAAAATTCGTTAAAATTAATTTAGAGACATTTTCACAACTGCATTTTGTAATACATACAAAATTACTTAACAAAATTTAAAAAATCAGAAGCATGAAAACAAAAAATTACGAAATTCCTACCGGAATAAATGAAGTAGAAATTTTCCATTACATTACATGTTCCTTATTTTTCAAGTATGTTTAACATTTAACTTTTGTCTTAACAGACGGGATAATGTCACTAGTGTTGATTCAAAGAAACATTTGAAATTTCTCTTAATTCTATGCCTCGGCTTCAGTGAAACCTGAAACGTGCCTCGATCGCCTGAAAAGGGGAAACGGTGAGTTTGTGTCACCTTCAGTGGAAGCTGAAGCTGTCGTTTTCAGTTGGTGGGCGCCCGTGAACTTAGGTAATCTTAATTTTGGTGCGTTAGGGCGCCCAAATGGTGCGTTAGGGCGCCTGTTGCGTTAGGGCGCCCAGTAAGTGCGTTAGGGCGCCTGTAGAGTGCGTTAGGGCGCCTGAATGTTTTCACGACAATTATGAAAGTGGTAATGTATTGCACCCTATAAAGTAAGAGGGGGAGGGGTCCCATTGATGAATATACAAATAGTCTTTTCGCCTACAACGCCTTTTCGCCTACATTTTACTGCTGAAATTTGAAAGAATAAATTTATTTTAATTAATTGAAATATTAAGTCTTTATTTAGTGGCGTGTCAAAACAAAATCCTTTTAAAAATAAGAAAAGTTTATGAAAACATGAAAACTCCTGAAGTCTTAGATTTTGAACTTGACTTGATTCTTTGGTTTAACTTGGCACACGATGATGGAGATAATTTCACAAAAATTCAGAAATAAAAATATTTTTCAATTAGTTTGCATTGATTAGTGATTTAAACTTTTAGTTTAGTTTTAAACTTTTCACATTAAATGACCGTTGTATTTGCAAATTTTTTCTTTAAAGATTTCACTGATTGGTCCTCTTTATTTGTACTTTAAGCTGTATATTATGTACTATGAAAGAAACAGACTCGGTTGTTTTCTATTGGAATAGTCGCCTCACACCGCATACACTGGGCGCCCTAACGCACACACTGGGCGCCCTAACGCACCGTGTTAAAAAATTGAAAAAGCGCCCTAACGCACCATAGGGGCGCCCTAACGCAATACAATCACTTCGAAAGGCAACGGAGACGAAAGTCAATCAAAGTTCAAATAATGGAACAGCATGTAGAAGTATCTGCTAGCTATTTTGTGTAATCAAGCGACTGTACATTTCCTCATTAAATATAACTTTAATATATATGTTCTTCTTTCCAATTTGGCATTCAGCTTTTAAATATTTTAAATCTATTTCAATGTTTTGGAAACTATTTGCTTCTGACACTGTACTCTTTTTAAAGAAATAAAAATTTAAGCTCCAGTATATCTCAATTCTCAGCATGTTTTACTGAAACGTTGTGCAGTTTACAAGATTCTGTTCAGAAGGCGATGTCTGCATTTAGATGCACAGTAGAATCTCACCGTGAATTATCGAAACAATTTGCTCGACCATACTAAAGTTTAAATTTTTTTACAAGTTTTAGTGTATGTTGTGAATATAGTAACAGCATTTGTAATGGAGCAAATTCAAGGTAAAATTCTAAGTAAACAAAAAAGTTTAAGTCAGTTGGTTATTATCGCATTACCTATTCCAATTGTTTTGCAGTATTGCCTTATAATTTTGACTGTATAACCCTTGCTGGGGGCCTGCATCCAATATTAAATAATGTTCAAATGTAACTACGAATTTTGTACTTGGAACCGGGAACCGGAAGCTAGAACCGGAAACGGAACCGGTGCTCTAGAACCGGAACCGGAACCGGTTTTGAAAATTGGAACCGGACCCAACTCTACCCCCGACCCACTTCCAACTCTGTCCCCAATTGCGAATCGCGACAACTTTAAATATATACTATAAAATTCAAGATCTTGTAAAAGGCTTGTAGGAATCTGGTGGGGCCCCCAAAATTTGAAGAGAAAATTAATCCTTTAATTGCTCTCCTGCTGAGACGTTGGTCTGTATTAAAGAAAAGTGGAAAGGTCAAATGTAAAGGTCAATAGTTTGGGGGCCCCATCAGATTCTCTAACTGCAAAGTTAGTGCAAAAGTACAAATTATATATTGAATTTAGGAGTCTCCAGTTTTCTAATTCGAACAGTATTCAAATATTTGACAAGTAATTATGCAATTAAACGGATTTTAACGCAAATATAAAATGAAATTAATTGAATTAATTAAGTAACTAAGTAAGTTTTAATTTGCCTGGATTAAAATGGATTTCTACTGTAACTGTACATATTAAAAATGTTCAGAATGTTGGTTTTTTAAATTTAAAACTAAGTTAATTCCTAAAACAGTAATGTCCTTAAAGCTAAAATTAAATTGTGTAACTTAGCACAATTTTGTTTAATATATAAGAGTAACACATTTAATGAGGTTCACGCTATTGGGAAGCTTTAACCTTTAATTTTGAAATTATTATAACATAGTAAAACCTTATAACATTGCTCTAACCTTTAAACTGTTTTAGAAATTTTCAATATTTTGTACTCATGTTGCAGTTAGAGAATCTGATGGGGCCCCCAAACTATTGACCTTTACATTTGACCTTTCCACTTTTCTTTAATACAGACCAACGTCTCAGCAGGAGAGCAATTAAAGGATTAATTTTCTCTTCCAATTTTGGGGGCCCCACCAGATTCCTACAAGCCACTTTCCAATTTAGGGGGAATAGTTAGAGATCCTCCAAGGCTAAATGTGGATACCCAAAGTCGAGAGTATGTTGATTATTGCCGTTCAATAAAACTTTAATTTCTTGTGAATTAAACACGTTCTATTTAGTATTCCAGCTACAGTAAGAGAAGTTAACAGTGATGCACGATGATAATTGCTAAACTGAACTTTACTATTTCTATCTTGTCTGCTTCCAGTTGGAAACTGTAAACTATGAAATGATGAATAAACCAACAAGTTTCTTGATTTATGTAGTGTTTATAAGAGTATATACATAAGAGTATGACAAACGTCACACGCTATGTATTAGAAGCCTGCTCTGCTGCATCCTCTGCCCCTTATCGGCCAGCCCCCGTAAATTAAGCCCCCCTTGACCCTCCCCTATCTATATACCAGTATCTGGACGGGGGTCTATGTTAATATACTTACATGTTAAACGGATTCGCTCCCATTTGCGCGCAGTAATTCCCGATTGCGCGCACCTCACTAAACATTCAGACTGTCCCATTTGCGCGCAAACCAATTTTACCTCTACTCTTGCGGTGACCTTACGGTAGTCCTACTTGCGCCCAGTATATACATAGAATAACTACTGATGGATTGTTCAGAATAACTATTGAAAGGAATTTTGCAGCTATGAAAATAAATTAATGTTTTTTCGCAGAAACGCAGTGACAGTTACGTGACAGTAATAAAATTCTAAGTAAACAGTTCAATTTATGAAGCTACAAATAAGCTACAAATAGCTACAAATATGTTGATTCAAAAAGTTCCGGCTTGTTTGCAGATGAAACTGCGTTTTTATGTTAAAACTAATTTTTTACAAAAAAAGCCAAAATTTTCAGTAATGCAATTTCTACAGAAGTTTTGAAACCATACAAAGCTAATACAGTGGTTACTGAGTTTAGTGTAATTCAAGGTAAAATATACACTCCATGACTAATACAAACTTGATCCTTTTATATAATTGAATTAAAATCTTGTAGTCTCCACAATATCATTTTTCTACTTTGATAAAAATGGAAGCTTTAGAGGACGTGCGCGCAAACGGAACGCCTTACACCAGATTAAACGATATATACATAATTAACACTTAGTGCGCGCAAATGAGACTTGCGCGCAAATGGGACTGACTTAAAGGAAAACTTTAGTTTGTGCGCGCAAATGGGATGGTCCAATTTATGCGGGGGGTGTGGTGTGAGCTTGTATTGTTAACACAATATGTATGTACAAAATATGCAAGCCCGAGCGCGACCCCCCCCCCCTTTAGCATCGTTAAAAAGAACTTGTTCTACGCAACATGATATAAAAATTATAACTGTACGATTTTCCTAGCTAAGTTTTAGTATTTAGAACAGGCTAGGAAAATATTCAAAATTAAGCTTGTTTTACATGGAAACAGATATACGTCAATGCTACATTATAGATGACAGTAGAATAGCCATTCCAATAAAAACTGAAAATTCCGACGAAGCAAGAGGATTTTACATTATTTGATTAGGTAGTAAGATACTTCTGTTGATTTTCGGAAAATTTCGGATCTGAGGTAGCCCTGCAGAAGGTATGCTTGTGGCATACTCTTGCA
>JASAND010018624.1:0-49171 GCA_030248195.1 Trissonchulus latispiculum
ATTTTGAAAAAATTTCACCCCCCCCCCCCAAAAAATGACTCGCCCCCGAGGGTCCCCCCAAGAAAAAATCCCTAGAATAAGCCCAGGTTGCGAGAAAACTGAATACAAACTTGAGACATTTTTTGCCACCGCACATTTGCCGGATTTTCTGGAGTAGTGATGCTTGTTGAGTCAAATCCAAAAAAATGTCCCTCGGCCCATATGTCCTTCATATCATGACACAATAAAAAATTTGGCCGATTCGACAGTTTTGAGAAATCGATGTTCAAAGATTTTTGGTCTATATTCAACCTGTCAGATGTCAGTGTGTCAGAAAATGTTTTTCTAGATTTGTGCTAAGTTTTCGTAAGCTCACGTAAATCTGCAGATTATAAGCTTTAAAATGATGTATAAAGCGCTTTCCCGCTCCCAAAATTGCGAAAGTTATAGCGTTTCAAATAATGCACACCCCAGAAGCACTGCACAAAAAGGATACCACCACCTTGGAGGTGGCGATTCCTTTTTTGGGCACCAATTATAATATACATTTTTTGGTTGACGGCTGAAATCAAGATGAAATTTAATTGAAACTTTCCAAAAAAGTTCATTTGTCGATTTAACACCTTCCGCGCACTCCCGCTTCAAAAATTCGACACTTCCGTTCAGGTCCAGTTTTTGCCAATTTCTGACAGTTAAACAGCATATGCATAGTTATACTCATTCATTTTTGCTTTTTGAAGCAACTTTCTAAATCTTCTCTATGTGAGATATACATGATTATCTTATTTTGACGTTGCCAACTTGCCATTTTTTGCAGAAGTCAAATAATCCATCATTCCTTGAGCTACCCTTTTCAAACCAAGAATTTCGATTTGAAGGTCTCATCGAGGCTAATTATCCGTGACGATCATGGTAATCTTCCAACTATTTTTCCCCATACGCTGCTATCATAAAAAATGTAAAGTTTGCATAAATATGAACAAATTTTTTTCCATCGATTGCCCGGTGCGTTTACTATGAAAGCTAGAGGGTGTTACTTTGGTGGGGACCCTTTTCTAGCTGCCCGACTGCTCTTTTCAGCTAAAGTGATCGTTTGCGTTGGGTAAAAGTTAGGGAAAATAGGCAAGTCCAGGTTGTGCAAACATTTTTGTTAATTTCTCCACATAACGAAGACTGATTTCGTGATCAAAGTCGCCAGCTATTTGATAAACGTATCGAATGATGTAACCAATGCCTCCCAAACAAGCCTGCAAAAAATGTAAGATTAAATTTTGTTCAGAAAATACAGTAAAATAATTTGCGAAAACTAAAAGTAGTTTTGTTGTATTTATTAGAAGGGGGAATGCTAAGCTTCATTTAGATAAAAATGGCTCCATACTTTTTAGTATATAATGAATTAGTAATAAGGGTTCAAAGTTGATGTCCCCAAAACGATTTTTGGCCCATTTTTAATAGTAAGCGGAAATTTTCAATGGCTGTTATTTTTTATTTCTGGTCTAAACGATTTACAATTTCACTGGATTGTGTAGAGCCCTAGACACTTATACAGGGTTCATGCGGACTTTTCAGTTTCAATTTCCAGGTTTTTTCCAGGTTTTTCAAGGTTTTCAGCAGCAATTTTTCCAGGTTTTGTATTATTAAATTTTGATCAAATTAGTGTAAATCTGGAGCATTTTTTGGGGTACCAGGAAATTCAAAACGAACAGGATGGTCACTGCTGGATCCAAGCTCGGCAACCAGACCTCTGTCCCCGACATATATAATTAAAGTAATGGTAAATATGGGCCGGGTTTGTTCCGGAAAAAATGCGGAAAACCAGTTTTTTCGGCTTTTTAAGTGTTTTTCCCTTTTCTTCGATAACCCCAATGGCTTTCAACTGCTTCTGGAGAGCTGAAAAGGGCAAATTTTAACGATTAAAGCGTTAAACGGTATTTTCAAGCTACAAAAATATAAATCTAGACCGCTTCAAAAAATTTTAGAATTTTTCAATTTTTCAAATATATATATATATACAAGTAACAAAAATGCTCCGCACAAATTTGTGAGAGGATAATATGTGTGTTGGCTGTGTCTATACATACTTTAAATTCCGGTTGAAGAAGTAAACACAAAGTTTATAGGCACGTGACGTTATTAGGCATAGCAAGCTTGGATGGGTGGCTCCATGAAAAAAGTTGTTCCGTTCGCTTCGGACTTTCATTTGACACATTGACCACTTTTGGAAAATTCTATTTTTTACCTAAAATCGCCCAAGTCCCAACCCACCCCACCACAGCACTCTACAGCCACTTTGAGTACGCAGTTCTATGACAAACGTTGCTCAGCTCGCTTAGGGCTTTTATTTGATACCATATTTGACCACTTTTGAAAAACTTTATTTTCGACCACTTGACCCCACCCGACTGACCCTTCAAACGGCAAACTGGAACAAGCCCAGCAAAATAGATACGTCGGACAGCAAAGCGAATAACTGCAATGAACTGGACACACCAGAAAACCCCTATAGACAATGTTTTTGAGAGGTCAGGTAGAGCCTACTATGCACCTCCAGGAAGCGGTTTCTGACTAGACCCTCCCGACGGCAAAGTAGAACCAGCCCAGCAATATAGGCACGTCGGACGGCAAAACGGATACCGGGAATGAGCTGGGCACACCAGAAAACCCCTATAGACAAAGTTTTGAGAGGCCAGGTAGAGCCTACTATGGACCTCCGGGAAGCGGTTACCGACTTGACCCCTCAGACGGTCAAGTGGAACCAACCCAGCAACTTGGGTTACTCGGGCAGCAACACTGCTAGCGACCAGCGACCCCGATTTACTATATATGGGTACCATCCCAAGGCCGAAAAACGCTATTTTAGACGACTTTTTGACAATTTTCTGTGTTGCGACCTCGAAAAATTTCTAAGTCCAAACGTCGATTTTTCTATTTTTGACCATCTGTAAAAATCGACCCAGAGCGAAATTCGGAAATCAAACATAAACTTGATCTGAACCATCGCCTAGATAATCAAAAATTAGTATAGAAAAATGTTTCCTATGGGCCGTTTGAAAAATCGGTGTGCGCAAAAATCGCCCTGAAAAAAGTGGTCGATACTGAGAAAAAAAACCCCACTTTTAAGTATCAAAAAGTCGATTTTTTCAAAGTTCATTTTTTTCGGGCAAGTTTGGTATCATTCGAAAGCTCTTGGCCTGGAGATTTCAAAAATGTAAACTTTAGCTCTCAACTCCCTACCGTTAATTAGTTATGGCTAATTAACTGTTTCCCAAATCCGCAAAGTGCCTTTATAGCTCATATTATGAGGGGCGCTCCGCGCACCCTCATGATTTCGAAAACTTACGGAAAATTTTCAACAGTTTCGCAAAATTGTCGGGTCTTATCTCGATTACCCCCCACCACTCAAAACCCATAAAACTTGAGCAAATGAGCTAAAATTTGGTGTGGGTATGTTATCGACCACGCTGAGTTCAAATATCGCAAATTTTTTCGATTTCGCGAAATTCATTTTTTTCGATTTCTAACGGGGGACCAAGGGAAACCGAAAAATTTTTCAGTTTCGATTTTTGCTGAAAAGATGTATATATATAGGGGTTTTCGGGGTCGTAGAACACGAATCTGAAGTCCGTTTTTCGATTCAGCTTTTTGTTAGCTCAGTATAAGCTAAAGATTTTAGCTTAAAATGTAAGCTTATACTGAGCTAACGAAAAGCTGAATCGAAAGACGGACTTCAGATTCGTGTTCTACGATCCGGAAAACCCCTTCATCTTTTCAGCAAAATCGATGACAAAAAAATTTTCAGTTTCCCTTTGTCCCCCCTTAGAAATCGAAAAATCGAATTTCACCAAAATCGAAAAATTTTGCGATATTTGAGCTCAGCGTAGATCTGAAAACAAACCCAAACCAAATTTTAGATCATTTGGTCAAATTTTAAAAATTTTGATTGGTGGGAAATTATCAGATAAAACCAAATTGTCATATAAATTTGAACTGAAAAGCTATTGGCATTTTCAATAAAACTTTTGGAAATATGAAGGCTAAAAATAGGTTTCGCATGGTTGGACCAAAAAGTAGGTGTCATTTTCAAAATGTCATAAAATGAGCAGGAGTGACCAAATGACTTGATCTTCGCACACGCAGGTAAGAAAGAGTCGCGCTTTCTGCTGCTATGCTTTGGAGCTCATAGCTCCAACCCTTGGTCTCAGGAGGCAGTTGGGTTTCCCCCCCCCATGCCAAAAAAGGAGTGGGGTTTTCCCCCATGGCTATAAGTAGAATTTATGCAAAAAATCGTGCAACCAGCGGAAATTTTGGGTGGATGAGGAGCCTCACAAAACTAGAAAATTTTTTAAAACAGGACCTCCTGGATAAAGTTTCAGTATAATTTTCGGTAATCGCAATTATTGGTAATGTTCGCCTATTAGGGTAAAATCTTTCAGATTTCTGTGTTATGAAAATAAAATTTAAAATAAAATAGTTTAAAGAAAGGCGTATATATTGCTATAAAACATAGATACAATATATACCAAGTAGAAAACTATGTACAAACCATGAGTGAAAAGCTGACAAACCGGGCTGAACGAAATCACAATTCAGGTAATTTTTCTAATTTCAATGGCAAATATAAGAAATTTGGTGAAATTTTGGAATCAATCAGCAAATTCCAGGTTTTTCCAGGTTTTTCCAGGTGTTTACCCCAATTCCAGGTTTTTCCAGGTCGCATAGACCCTGCTTATATCAGTGAGCGCAATTTCAGCAAAATCCGAATAGGTAAAATTTTTGACCCAATTAGTAGCCCACTCATAATCCAAAAAGGATATTATGAAATTGTCGTCATACTATTATGTATTATGTACTCTCGGAGATAGTTAAGTAATAAGGCCTAACAAATGCTAAGAAACAGGAGAATCGCAGCTTTCAGCTGAGGTCGAAATTGTACCAGTAGAGGGCTGTTGTGGCGCACCACAAGGGCTTTCTTCACGAGCTTGGCTGCAGCTAGGGACAATCTCGGGAGTATTATGATGAAGGGGAGGAGGCGGTGAATCTAGACTGGAAGCGCAGGGCATCTCTCTTTCTAAGATCACTGGAGAGAACGGCAGAGAGGGCACTTTCGAGCAAGATGGCTTGCAGGTTATGCAGCAGCCACTAGTGTCAAACGATGAAATGAGAGCTAACCGATTTCAGAGGAGCAGAGCTTAGAAACTAGCGAACATAACTAAAACAAACACACATGCTAATAATAGCTACAAAATGTAGGCAAAATGATAGTTTTTCACAGATCAAATGGTGGTGACATCCAAAATTTCCAAAAACTTTCAACCTGGTTTGGCCCATCAACAATTATTGCAATCTACCCAGCAGTAACCAACCCGTGGCCACAAGGCTCCAGAACAATGTGAGCTTTATTGCTGTAGCAAATGCAGCAACTGTCCTCGGCAACACTCAGTTGATGGATCTTGTTCCAGCTTTTTGTGCCTAAATAAAGCGGCCGATCAAGAATATTTCAAAGAGACTGAAATCACTTAGATATTACAAGAATCCACTACATTCTTTTCATCGGATTTTACTAAGCTTCGACGTCTTTATGAATAAAGTTTACAGCTTTTCACTACTGCATCGCTGACCACTGATCAACGACTTACGGCACAAAATATTATCTAATTCTGCCTCTGTCATAGCCATAGTATATAAATATTAACACTAGCACGGATATTTTTTTCATATCCAGATATCAGCCTATTTTGCGTTAACGGATATCCGGTCATCCGCCTATTCCAACCCAAGTTTTCTAGGAATTTTTTAGTTTTTGCAGTGAAAATTTCAATTTTTCTGTGAGTTCTTCGGTACGCCGTGAATTTCTTGTCATACAACCAGTCACTAAACTTGGTTTCAAAATATTTTTAGAAAGTATGGCGAGCATTTGAAAATTTTGGGAATTTCTGCCAGAAATTTTGTTAGTTATTCATTACTTTGTCTAAATGGTATCTGATATCCGGATATTTTTTCTGGAAATCTGATATTATCCGGATATGAAAATTATCTGGATATTCCAAAGCCCATCACTGGTTAACACATAATCCTAAATAAACTGCGTAATCCGTAGTCGAAGTGTCAACTTGAAAAAGGTTTAAATTACATCTACACCTGTTTTGTCATCATTACCGCTGGCATGACTGATCAGTGCACTTTGTCAGGCAAGGGCTGTCGCAACGCATCCTTGCATCGGCAAACAACCCAGGCAGCCCTATTGCCGGGTCTCGAAAATTTTCTCCCTAAGGGTTACTTTTGCATTTTCCTGCCTTTACAAATCCACCACCGTCGGCAGAATTCCGCCAAAGTTATCCGAAAGGTCGCAGCTAGCCCACATCTACACTACACCTGCTACCGTATTTTCCATACAAAAACAATTTATGAAACAAAATTGAGGCAAACCAAAAAACAAAACAGTCCCTCACGTCAGACACCAGAAGGATAACTCGTCCTCATCAAGACCGGCATGATCATTGCCGCTGGAGAATTTGATGGGCGGCGGATGGGCAAAGAGATCATGGCCAAAATTAAACTTTGGCACCGCTGAAATACATGAAGCTGGCGCCGGCAAAGAAACCAGTCCGAGTCTTTCAAACAGCTCTGTATGAGGTCGCTTCAGGGGAAGCCGTTAAATAGAACAGTACCCTCGCTTGCCTGTCGATTCAGAGACAACCAAGAAATCACGGAATTGGAAAAAGCGAGACAGTTAAACCTAATAAGGCCACTCACAGACAAATAAGTAATCTATGAGAGATGCAAGCTATCCGAGTTTTCACAGTTGAAAGAAAGCTTCTAGAAAGAAAGAAATGGTATATAGATACGAAAACCGCGGAGTAGTCATTATATCGGAAAATCGAAGATACTTCGAAGATAGATCTATAAAAGCATATCTCGCTACATTTCTCGGAAGAATTCCGGTCGTCCTTTCGGGTGTACTTTCCAAAGACCTCCCGAAAACAAGGATTACCGGGTTTCAGGTTCATGGGAATGTGGTTGACTGGAAGCATTATACCAAAGCAACTGTCTACAACCGTCGTAGGCAACCGAGTACTGATCATCACCAATACCATAGCCTTCCTAAAAGGGAAGTAAAGGTGAGAACTAACAGTGAAAATCAGGAAATGCACAGAACTGAACTGATCCCATAAGTGAAGTAAAATGGGAATAGCAGAAGACTAAATCCGATTTTTCATAGGAAACTAGTAGGGCCTTAGTTGGGTGAAGAAGTCTGAAACCCAACAAAGGCTGACTACTGCCCAGTTTGAGTTCCAAACTAACTTTTAGACAAACAACTCCGGCGAAGTGAGAGAACGTTAACCAGAAATCTTAAAATTTGGCAATTTGTGGGCACCTCAAAGTGAGTGTGGGAAAACACAAAATAACAGGTAGTAGTCGAACCACCTCTAGTAAAAACGGCAAACCTGAAATAAAAATACTATAATACCCAGTGATTCAGAAATTGGAATCCCTTGTGGCCAACCGATCTGCATAACACCAGGAGTGATTATTAAGGCCTCATAAAACCAGACACCCCGATCAACATGGAATGTACAACGAACACTCTCAAATAGGAAAATCACAACGCGCCTAGAACATTAGAACCAGCACAGTACATATTTCACAGCGCCAGTCGCCTCTAGACGCGCGTAGACGTACATAGACGCGCGTCGAACCGATACACTGCCATGTTACATTTGGAGGCGTCGACGCTTCCAAACGTGACATCGTCAAAGGGTGCTGGTGCCATCACTGGAAGCCGTCGACGCGCCATTGTAGCATGCCAGTTTACGCGCACCGCGCACGTCGACGCGCGTTGATGCGCGCAAAATGATATTGACGTTCAGACGCACGTAGGCGCGTCGCGGCGACGCGCACACCCAGGGAATTTTTGGGGGATTTTTTCCTGGGGGGTGCCTCCCGGGGCCCTCCCGGCCCGGGGAAGATTTTTGCAAAAAATGAGCCAAAAAATGGTATTTTTGGCGTATTTTGCATAGTGAAACGCAAAAAGTGTTCAAAAATACCAGGATTTTAAGCTCAAAGTTACTATGTTTAGGAAAAAATCTCCCTGAGCCGGAAGATTTTTGAAAATTAGCTATTTTTGGCAAAAATTTGGGCCTCCAAAAAATCCCGGGAGAAGCAAAATCCCGAGGAGGGGGCGATTTCGGGGGGAAGGCATTTGCGGGGAAAGGTCAATTTCGGGGGGGCCCCGCCCCCCCCCCCCGCTGTAAAAAATACCCTGGTACGCCTGCAGTCGCGACTATGAAGGCACCTTAATTCGTCAAATACCTACCTACCACTACTGTGTCAACGCCAAGTTAGTCAATTCCTTGCCTACAAGTCGGAAAGAGCTCCTCGTACAGCATCGTCCATCCAGATCAGTGTAAGCGTCTAACTCTGTCACTCTATAGTCATTGAAACCGCTGTAAAAATATTGTGCGAGGTGTCACTAAATGCCAAACGACCGAGTTTAGTGCTCACGCGGTTCATTTCGTGCACAAAACATTGCTCTATCAGTTTGACTACCTACCTCCAAACCATTTGGAGATATCTTCAGATATTCACTGACATCATTGTGATTGAGCATAACCTGAATACCAGATGTGTCAACCGTTTCATAGGAAAACGGCCTACCGGGCTGGACAACTACAATCAAAAACGTTAGTTAACACAAATGAATACAATAAGATGAAATAAGCAACAAATCACAAATAGGACGTACTAACAATAACGAGCCGCCCATGCACAAAGCCTGTACGGCTGGTTGTTACTGAATAAAACCAAGAGTACATAATACATAAGAGTATGACTGGGCTTATTCCTGGGAATTTTTCTTGGGGGCCTCCTTGGGGGGAGGCCCTCGGGAGGCGAGTCATTCTTGCGGGGCGGGGGGGGGGCGAAAACTTTTCAAAATGCTTCTAAAAACATGCTAATTGTGCTAGTTTTCTAGTAATCGCCAAAAATAAGCAGATTTAGTGCTTATAAATTAGGTAAAATGATAGCAATTTCCGGCGAAGCTGGACAATTTTTTGAAAATTGGCTCTCCTGAGCGATTTTTCCAGGCAAAAGTTGCTACAAAAAAGGGGCGACTTAAGGGTAAAGGGGCGATTTTAGAGGGGTATGGCGGGAGAGCACCCCCGCCCACTAGCATCAAGCCAGCATGACAAGCGTCATACGCTATGTATTCTCTACGGCTTATTGCATCTCCTCTCGCACGCTAGTGGGCTGACCCCCCCCCATTCCAGTCCCTCACCCCGCCCTCTTACATGTACATGTCCGGAGTCCAAAAAGGGGGGGGCTGGAGTTCGTGCTTGTATGTTTTGTACTACACGTATGTGCAATCAATACAAGCTTGGACCCCATACGCATATTACGGAGAGAGCAGCCGAGGTGCAGAGGATGTAGGAGCTCGAAATAGTCGTATGAGCAAAGTTGTTACACTCTACATGTATTATGCACTATTGGATAAAAACTAAAAGAACAACCCACCAAAGAATAATACTGCCTCGTCGTCTCAGGAGTTGAATAAGAACTTACATAAGTTGTCTTGATGGGCCCATTGAGCACAAAGCCAACCCGATCGTTTTTTTGCAAAATTGTCGGAATTAAAGCCAAGATTCAAAGTTCTAGTAGAATACAAGAAGATACTGTTTTGGCCAAACGTCGAGATATAAGACGAGCTTATTTTTCACCCGTACAAAAGTTGCAAAGACAGACCTCATACATCATATTGAGTTGGTTTTCGAACAGCGTATCGAAACCACACTTTGACAAAGACACAAGTGACAATGTAGCTAGACAAGTGTGCCGGACTCTAGATGGTTGCTGTCTCTATTATGTAGCCTTCTAAGATGATGAGTGCGGGAAATACAACAGCAACAACTACAACATTGAAAAAGGAACAAAAAAAGTTGGTCGGAACTGAAACTTCATACGGTAACTGGGCCTATACGAAGCAATTGCAGAGACAGAGGCAGCCGCATGTTGCGACAACCCTAGGCAGGCACATTAGCCGATGTCATCAAAAAGTAAAAGTTAGAGGCTGTGTTGAGAGTCGCTTACTTGCTTGAGTATACTTTTCAAGTGGCATATTAACGAGAATCATTACTACAGAAATGATTTCTTAGTAGTACTTCCAAAACAAGAAACAGGTACCTACTAAAATTTAAAACTTGACGACGTTTCAAGCTTCAAGAAAGTATAGACAACGACAAAGCCCTAGTTAGATAAATAATAGATATACACGTACAAATGACAGTGACGCAATTAAGTTGTCTCCATCTCTTCTCAAGTGAAAACATTTCAGTCTCCTACTATATTGATATGAGATACTTCATATAGTGGAAGATTTAAAAATGCACACATTAATTTGGCCCCAAAACATGCCAAACAGAATATTCCAGAATCTGGCAAAGTCTAAGATTTTTCAAGAATAATCATATATCAACGACTGAGAACTGACACGAAATACTGAACTACAGATAAGATCTTCCTGTCATCAGTCATGTTGACTTCACTACGACTTCCCCAAATTTCAGGATCAAATCCCGCATAACTACACCTAATACTAATAATACTAATACTAATAATAATGTGCATAACGTGAAATCGTTCGAATCTCCTCCCCGACCCTCTCCGCCCATGTGCAACGGTTTTCTCTCTGGTCCCAGAACTACGTGCACGCGAACTGAATCCGATCATCGGGCCTCACCCCCTCACCACTGGCTTCGTCGTTATTTGGGAACAACTTCTCCATGGTTTGGGTGCCCAGTCCACTGCGATATCTAGCCGGCAATGAGCGAGCTGACCATCTAGCCCGCAACGGTGCACGGATGCGGCGCCAGCATTCGCTGTCGACTACACACAGCTGTCGTCTACACAGGAGGAAAGTGTCCAGATGGGCACTTCAGGTCTTTCCCATGCACGCTCCAAATCCATCTCCGGGATAAGGGCCCAGTTCCGGGCCAACCAGAAGCTGGGTACGTCCCGAAATCGGAACGAACTTGCAGTCTCGCGAACGATTCTGGTAGGTTCACGTGCCATACTACATACCGAATACACCGCGTCAATCACACCCCATCAGGGCAGTTGTGTGGAATGATGGGGAATTTCCCGAATTGCAGCTGCCCCAGGAATTTTCCCGCCACGTGCAAAACACCTTTTCTCAAAAAATTTCGCTCCTCGGCGTAGTATACTGCCATTATAATCGGTGTACCCCACTAAAAATCTTATACCACTTCCCCCCCCCCCCCCCCCCCCATTCAGTTCTACTTTGACCACCTTCCTGCATCATTTAGGTGCATGAACTCGCACTGCTCCCAACTTATTATTGTACTTTCAACGATACTCTGTAAAAAGTCTACGTAGGTCACGAAATGAATACTTTCAGCCCCGCTGAAAAAATTTTTCATCCCCCCCCCCCGACATTTTTTCCCGGTTACGTTAGTGCCCCCTGACCGTCTCCCCCCGCCCAGACTCGTCTCCTAGATGGAGGAAACTTCGGAACATCTTCCCAGAGTGCCCTGCGTAGAGATCATCTCTGGCGGTTCCACCTTGGACCGTCAGCATGGATTGGTTGTCCTCTTGGAATCCCAAGGGAGTTGGGGGATTTCCTAAAGGGGTACCTGACGCCCCCAGTCCGGCTATAGAATCGCTCCGCCAGGCCACACTGATATGATGATGATGTAGAAGGCAGACAACACACTACCCTAGCAATTTTCTACAGTAGACAAACCTGACAGTTTTTCAGCAACACAGTCCCGTAGGACTATGCAAACATAGAGATGTCCACTGGTCCGAGATCTATCCTTGGAATTGCACAATTCTGGTGAGAGATTAAGAAAGAACAACAATCTTGCAAACAGTTTCCTGAAACATTTACAGCAACAAACAAGACAAGTCAAAACTCTACAAAACATTGCTTCGTGCTGCAGTACTAAGGTGGTGATTCCTTTTGTGCTATACATATTGTTGATTGAGCGTCCAAATCGAGATGAAATTTGTCTTAAACATCTCAAAATAAGTTCTTTTAACATTCTAACATCCTCAGCAAAATCCCTCTTCAAAAATTCGACGTCTCCGTTTTCCGTGTTTTTAGTCACTTTGACAGTTGCAGGGCTGTTGCGCGAATTCTTTCCAAAATTAGGTTTGCAAATAGATTTTTACTATCAAAAAATTAGATAATAAATACGAGCATTTTGGTTGGAAAATAGGAAAACTAGAATTCCCGGCTTTAACTCAAAGGTTTATTTTTCTGCTTTACCAAAAAAAGCAATAATATCATGGCATTTTTAGGAGTTTTTCCGGGTGGGGAGCGTTTTTTGCAAAAATATCAAAAAGTTGGCATTTTTGGCGTATATTTTGCTAGTAAAACTCCTTAAGTTCCCGCAAAAAATACCTGGATTACTTTTAAAGATAATTAATTTTTACGAAAAATCTCCGGCGAAGCAGGAAAATTTTCCAAAAATTGCCTTTAGCATTTTAATGTGTCGGATATCTCGTAACTCTGATTTTAATTGATGATCGGCGCTGTCGCAATTTTGTGATTGAACCACTTTATTATAAATTATATCTGAAGTTCTGGTCTCTGAAAGCACCTTGCCGCGTGGTGGACCGGCAGAACCCACCCCCTCCTGGTCTCTCCGGTGGCGGTGGCAACAAATGGCCTCCCCCTTACCTGGCTCCGAATGGAGGAGGCCAAGATGCCCTATCAAAAGGGACCCCTACCTGGAATGTCAAGCCTACCCCTATCAATGGAACTGTTCAGTTGGGTTTTTAGGAGGCGGTCCTGGGTAGGCCAGCATACTGGGGTCGCCTCCACTTCTTGCTGGAGATATCGAAGAAAAACCCTGGGCCGGGACGGAAATGGCCCTGCCCAGTCTGCGGCAGGAATGCCCCAAATAACTGTGTGAAATGCTGCCGATGCGGTTAGTGGGTTCATCTAAAGCCCTGCTCTGGCCTGAACTCCCTCAGCGACTACTACGATGGATGGCACTGTAGCAGATGTTCTTCCCCTATGAACCCTCTCTCCAGCTGCTGCGGGCAGCAGCCCGAGACCAGCCCTAACCCACCCACTCCACTCCCCCGCCCCACCCCCGCCCTCAGCCACATCCTCCTCCTCCCCAGCAGCCACAGGATGTGGTTACCAGTCAAGGCGCGAACAGCGAACAGTTCCATTGATAGGGGTAGGCTTGACATTCCAGGTAGGGGTCCCTTTTGATAGGGCATCTTGGCCTCCTCCATTGGGAGCCAGGTAAGGGGGAAGCCATTTGTTGCCACCGCCACCGGAGAGACCAGGAGGGGGTGGGTTCTGCCGGTCCACCACGGCAAGGTGCTTCCAGAGACCAGAACTTCAAATATTAATTTGATAATACAAGTGGTTCGAATCCCTAAAAATTGCGACAGCGCCGTTCATCAATTAAAAATCAGAGTTACGAGCTCTCGACACATTTAAAATGCCTTTAAAGGCACATTTTTTGGAAAATTTTCCTGCTTCGCCGGAGATTTTTTCGTAAAAATTGTTATTTTTTAGCGTAAATCCAGGTATTTTTGAGAACTTGAGGAGTTTTTACCTGCAAAATACGCCAAAATGCCAACTTTTGGCTCATTTTTGCAAAGCAAACTCCCCACCCGGAAAACTCCCTAAAAATGCCATGATATTATTGCTTTTTTTGGTAAAAACGAAAAATGAAGCCTTCAGTTTAAGCCTGGGAATTCCTAGTTTTCCCTATTTTTTGACCAAAATGCTCCTATTTATTCCTATTTTTTGATGGTAAAAATCCTATTTTTATTCCTATTTTTTGGAAAAGTTCGCGCAACAGCCCTGCAACTGTCAAAAATTGACTAAAACCACCCCGAACGGAGACGTCGAATTTTTGAAGCGGGATTGCGCGGAGGGTGTTAGAATGTTAAAAGAACTTATTTTGGAATGTTTCAGCAAATTTCATCTTGATTTGGACCTTCAATCAACAATATGTGCCCAAAAGGAATCACCACCTTAAGTACTACGTACAAACTTATATTTTGTAGAGTTTTGACTTGTCCTGTTTGTTACTTTAAATGTTTCAGGAAACTGTTTGCAAATTGTTGTTCTTTCTTAATCTCTCACCAGAATTGTGCAATTCCAAGGATAGATCGGACCAGTGGCATCGCAATGTTTGCATAGTCCTGGGCTGTATTGCTGAAAAACTGTCAGGTTTGTCTACTGTAGAAAATTGCTTGGGTATGTGTGTTGTCTGCCTTCTACATCATCATCATCATCGGTGTGGCCTGGCGGAGCGAATCTCTATAGCCGGACTAGAGACGTCCGGTACCCCTTAGGAAGTCCACAACTCCCCTTGGGGATTCCAAGAGGACAGCCAATCCATTGCTGCAGTCAAGGTGGAGCCTCCGGGGATTATCTTTAGCAGGGCACTCCAGGAGAAGATGTTCCAAAGTTTCCTCATCCTGGAGACAGTCTGGGCAGAGGGGGGATGGGTAGAGGGCACTAGCGTAGCCAGAAAAAAATGTCGGGGGGGGGGGATGCAAAATTTTTTCGGGGGGGCTGAGAAATTTTCTATTTCGTGACCTACGTAGACTTTTTACAGAGCATTCGTTGAAATTACAATAATAGTTAAGGAGCAGTGCTTGTTCATGCACCCAAATGATGCAGAAGGTGGTCAAAGTAGACGAACTAGGGTAATTGGTACTCATTTTTTAGTGCGAAACACGGATTATAATGGTATAATACACGCCGAAGGCGCGAAAATTTTTTGAAAAATAGGTGTTTTGCACATGGCAGGAAAAAATTCCTGGGGGCAACACAATTCCGGGGGGAATTCCCCTCATTCCCCCCCCCCCTGGCTACACGCCTGATAGAGGGTGTGATTGACCTGGTGTCGGTATATGCGCCAGCAGCAGACACTTCCCAGATCGCAGTTGGGATTGCATAGTTCGTTCCGATTTCAGGATACCAGCTTCTGATTTAGCCGGAACTGGGCCCTTATCCCGGTAGATGGATTTGGAGCGTGCATGGGAAAGACCTGAATACCCTCCGAGATAGTTTTCCTCCTGGTAACAGCCACAGCTGTGTCGTAGTCGACAGCAATCGCTTCCTGCCGCATCCGTGCACCGTTGCGGGCTAGATGGTCAGCTCGCTCATTGCCGTAGATATCACAGTGGCTGGGCACCCAAACCATGGAGAAGTTGTTCCCAAATAACGACAGCCAGTTGAGGGAGGCCCAGATGTCAGATTCAGTTCGCGTGCACATAGTTCTAGGACCAGAAGAAAACCGTTGCACCGTAGACAGAGAGTCAGGGCAGATTCGAACGGTTTCTGCATTATGCGGCATTATTATTAGTATTAGTATTATTAGTATTAGGTGTAGTTATGCAGGATTTGATCGAAATTTGGGAAGTCGTAGTCAAGTCAACATAAACAATAATGACAGGAATATTTTTCTTCGTTCAGCATTTCGTGAACCTAGTCATTGATAAATGGTTATTCTTGAAAAATCTTGGGCTTTGCCAGTTTCTGTTTATATTCTGTTTGGCATGTTTTAGGGCCAAATTGTGTTGCCATTTTTAAATCTTCCACTATGGAGTATCTCATATCCAATATGGTAAGAGACGAAATGTTTTACTGAGAAAGAGAGATGGAGACAACTATTGCGTCACTGTCACGTTGTACGTATATATCTATTTATTTATCTAACTAGTGCTTTGTCGTTGTGCTACTTTCTTAGCTTATTACGTATTCAAGTTTTAAATTTTGTAAGGTACCTGTTTCTTGTTTTAGAGTACTACTAGAAATCCTTCTGTAATATTGTTCTCGTTAATAGCCCTTGAAAAGTATGCTCAAACAAGTAAGCGACTCTCGACACAGCCTCTAACTTTACTTTTTGAAAACATCGGCTAATGTGCCTGCCTAGGGTTGTGGTAACATGCGGCTGCCTCTGTCTCTGCAATTGCTTCGTATAGGCCCAGTTACCGTAATAAAGTTTCAGTTCCCACCAACTTTTTTTGTTCCTTTTTCAATGTTGTAGTTGTTGCTGTTGTGATTTCCGCGCTCGTCATCTTAGAAGGCTACATAATGAGGCACAGCAACCATCTAAAGTCCAGCACACTTTTTTAACTGTCACTTGTCTTTGTCAAAAGTGTGGTTTCGATTCTATGCAGCTGTTCCATCCAACTCTTGTGTTGTATGAGGTCTGTCTTTGCTTTGCAGGTGAAAACAAGCGTCTTATATCACGACGTTTGGCCCAGCAGACCTCTTGTATTCTACTAGAACTTGAATCTTGGCTTTGTTCCGACAATTTTGTAAAACGTCAGGTTGGCTTTTGTGCTCAATGGGCCCAAGACAACTTATGTAAGTTCTTATTTAACTCCTGAGACGACAGTCACAGTGATTATTTGTTAGATTGTTCTTTTAGTTTTATCAATGGTGCATAATACATAAGAGTATGACAAGCGTCATACGCTATGTGTTACGAGCTCGCTACATCCTCTGCACGCTATCGGCTGACCTCCCATAAATCATATGCACGTATGGGGTCCAAGCTTATATGACTTACACATCTGTGTACAAAACATACAAGCACGAACTCGAGCCCCCTTTTGGACTCCGTACATGTACATGTATAGGGGCAGGGTGAGGGACCTGAATTAAGGGGGGGGGTCAGCCAATAGCGTGCAGAGGATGTAGTAAGCGTAGAATACATAGCGTATGACGCTTGTCATACTGGGCTTATTCTAGTGGGCGGGGAGGATGCCTCCCATAAGCACCCTTCCCCCTCCTAAAATCGCCCCTTCCCTTAAAGTGGGCGCCCCTTTTGGTAGCAACTTTTGCCCTGAAAAAATCGCTCAGAAGGCCAAATTTTCAAAAATTGTCCGGCTTCGCCGGAAATTTTTAGTCGATTTTTGCCTATTTATAAGCACTAAATCTGCTTATTTTTGGCGATTGCTATAAAAGTAGCACAATTAGCATGTTTTTAGAAGCATTTTGAAAAGTTTTCGCCCCCCCCCGCCCCGCAAGAATGATTCGCCTCCCGAGGGCCTCCCCCCAAAGAGGCCCCCAAGAAAAATTCCCTGGAATAAGCCCAGTCATACTCTTATGTATTATGTACTCTTGGTTTTATTCAGTAACAACCAGCCGTGCAGGCTTTTTGCATGGGCGGCTCGTTATTGTTAGTACGTCCTATTTGTGATTTGTTGCTTATTTCATCTTATTGTATTTATTTGTGTTAACTAACGTTTTTGATTGTAGTTGTCCAGCCCGGTAGGCCGTTTTCCTATGAAACGGTTGACACATCTGGTATTCAGGTTATGCTCAATCACAATGATGTCAGTGAATATCTGAAGATATCTCCAAATGGTTTGGAGGTAGGTAGTCAAACTGATAGAGCAATGTTTTGTGCACGAAATGAACCGCGCGAGCACTAAACTCGGTCGTTTGGCATTTAGTGACACCTCGCATAATATTTTTACAGCGGTTTCAATGACTATAGAGTGACAGAGTTAGACGCTACACTGATCTGGATGGACCATGTTGTACGGGGAGCTCTTTCCGACTTGTAGGCAAGGAATTGACAAACTTGGCGTTGACACAGTAGTGGTAGGTAGGTATTTGACGAATTAAGGTGCCTTCATAGTCGCGACTGCAGGTGTACCAGGGTATTTTTTACAGGGGGGAGGGCGGGGCCCCCCGAAATTGACCTCCCCCCGAAAATGCCTTTCCCCCCCCGAAATCGCCCCCTCCCGGGATTTTTGCTTCCCCCCCCCGGGATTTTTTGGAGGCCCAAATTTTTGCCAAAAATAGGCCAATTTTCAAAAATTTTCCGGCTTCCCCGGTGATTTTTTTCTAAACATAGCTATTTTTAGCTTAAAATCCTGGCATTTTTGAGCACTTTTTGCGTTTCACCATGCAAAATACGCCAATAAATACCATTTTTTGGCTCATTTTTTCAAAAAATCTTTCCCCCCCGGGCCGGGAGGGCCCCCGGGAGGCACCCCCCCCCCGGGAAAAAATCCCTAAAAAATACCCTGGGTGTACGCGCGTCGCCGCGCCCCTACGTGCGCCTACAAACGCCAATATCATTTTGCGCGCATCAACGCGCGTCGACGTGCGTCGGTGCGCGTAAACTGGCATGCTACAATGGGCGCGTCGACGGCTTCCAGTGATGGCATAGCACCCGGACGTGATGTCACGTTTGGAAGCGTCGACGCCTCCAAATGTAACATGGTAGTGTATCGGTTCGACGCGCGTCTATGTACGTCTACGCGCGTCTAGAGGCGACTGGTAATATGAAATATTAGCTACTGTGCTGGTTCTAATGTTCTAGGCGCGTTGTGATGTTTCCTCATTTGAGAGTGTTCGTTGTACATTCCATGTTGATCAGGGTGTCTGGTTTTATGAGGCCTTAATAATCACTCCTGGTGTTATGCAGATCGGTTGGGCCACAAGGGATTCCAGATTTCTGAATCACGTGGGTATTATAGTATTTTTATTTCAGGTTTGCCGTTTTTACTAGAGGTGGTTCGACTACTACCTGTTATTTTGTGTTTTCCCACACTTACTTTGAGGTGCCCACAAATTGCCAAATTTTAAGATTTCTGGTTAACGTTCTCTCACTTCGCCGGAGTTGTTTGGTCTAAAAAGTTAGTTTCGGAACTCAAACTGGGCAGTAGTCAGCCTTTGTTGGGATTTCAGACTTCTTCACGCCAACTAAGGCCCTACTAGTTTCCTATGAAAAATCGGATTTAGTCTTCTGCTATTCCGCATTTTACTTCAACTTATGGGATGCAGTTCAGTTCTGTGCAATTTCCTGATTTTCACTGTTAGTTCTGCACGCTTTACTTCCCTTTTAGGAAGGCTATGGTATTGGTGATGATCAGTACTCGGTTGCCTACGACGGTTGTAGACAGTTGCTTTGGTATAATGCTTCCAGTCAACCACATTCCCATGAACCCTGGAAACCCGGTAATTGCTTGTTTTGGGGGAGGTCTTTGGAAAGTACACCGGAAAGGACGACCGGAATTCTTTCCGTAGAAATGTAGCGAGATATGCTTTTCATAGATCTATCTTCGAAGTATCTTCGATTTGTGCCGATATGAATGACTACTCCGCGGTTTGCGTATCTATATTACCATTTCTTTCTTTCTAAGAAGCTTTCTTTCAACTGTGAAAACTCGGATAGCTTGCATTCTGCTCATGGGATTTATTTTTATTTGTCTGTGAATTGGCGCTTGATTTAGGTTTAACTGTCTCGCTTTGTTCCAATTTCAGGTGATGTTCTTGGTTGTCTGCTGAATCTGGAGCGATACGAGGTACTGTTCTATTTGAACGGCGTTCCCCTGAAGCGACCTCATACAGAGCTGTTTGAGAAGGCTCGTTCTGGTTTCTTTGCCGGCGCCAGCTTCATGTCATTTCAGCAGTGCCAGTTTAATTTTGGCCATCGTCCCTTTGCCCATCCGCCGCCCATCAAATTCTCAAACTTCAATGATCATGCCAGTCTTACTGATGAGCAGAGGATTATCATGCCCAGGTCTGACGTGGGGACTGTTTTGTTTTTGGTTTGCGCCAATTTTGTTTCATAAATTTTGTTTTTGTATGGAAAATGCAATTTAGCAGGTGTAGTGTAGATGTGGGCTAGGCATACGACCTTTCGGATAACTTTGGCGGAATTCTGCCACGACGGTGGTGGATTCTAGCCAGAGGCCGGGAGGAGTAAGTAACCCTTAGGGGAGAAAGTACCCTGAGGACCCACGGCAATAGGGGCTGCCTGGGTTGTTTATACACGTGCAAGGATGCGTTGCGACGGCCTGCCTGAGCCAAAGTGCGCATGATCAGTCATGCCAGCGGTAATGATGACAAAACAGGTGTAGATGTAATTTAAACCTTTTTTCCACAAGTTGGCACTAAAACTACGGATGCACAGTTTTATTTAGGATTATGTGTTAACCAGTGATGGGCACTAGATATCCGGATAATTTTTATATCCGGATAATATCCGATTTGAGAAAAATATCCGGATATCCGTGTACCATTTGGACAAAGTAATGAATAACTAACAAATTTCTGGCAAAAATTCCCAAAATTTTCAAATGTTTTTCATAACTTTCTCTAAAAATATTTTTGAAACCAAGTTTTGTGGCTTGGTTGTATGACAGAAATTCACAGCGTACCGAAAAATTGACAGAAAAATTGAAATTTTCACTGCAAAACTAAAAAATTCCTAGAACTTGAGGTTGGAATAGGCGGATGACCGGATATCCGTTAACGCAAAATAGGCTGATATCTGGATATGAAAAAATATCCGGTGCTAGTGTTAATATTTATATACTGGCTATGACAGAGGCAGAATTAGATAATATTTTGTGCCGTAAGTCGTTGATCAGTGATCAGCGCATGCAGTAGTGAAAAGCTGTAAACTTTATTCATAAAGACGTCGAAGCTTAGTAAAATCCGATGAAAAGAATGTGTAGTTAATGTATTGTAATGATCTAATGTGATTTCATTCTCTTTGAAATAATCTTCATCGGCGCGCTTTATTTAGGCACAAAAAGCTGGAACAGATCCATCAGCTGAGTGTTGCCGAAGACAGTTGCTGCATTTGCTACAGCAATAAAGCTCGCATTGTTCTGGAGCCTTGTGGCCACGGGTTAGTTTACTGCTGGGTAGAATGCAATAATTGTTGATGGCCCAAACCAGGTTGAAAGTTTTTGGACAATTTTGGATTTTGTTACCATTGCGATCTGTGAAAAACTAACATTTTGTACATTTTGTAGCTATTATTAGCATGTGTGTTTGTTTTGTTATGTTCGCTAGTTTCTAAGCTCTGCTATACAAAATCAGTTAGCTTCTCATTTTATAATTTGTTTTTAGTGGCTTCTGCATAACCTGTGCCATCCTGTTCGAAAAGTGCCCTCTCTGCCGTTCTCCCATTGATCTTAGAAGAGAGATGCCCTGCGCTTCCAGTCTAGATTCACCGCCTCCTCCCCTTCATCATAATACTCCCGAGATTGTCCCTAGCTGCAGCCAAGCTTCAGAAGAAAGCCCTTGTGGTGCGCCACAACAGCCCTCTACTGGTACAATTTCGACCTCAGCTGAAAGCTGCGATTCTCCTGTTTCTTAGCATTTGTTAGGCCTTATTACTTAACTATCTCCGAGAGTACATAATACATAATAGTATGACGACAATTTCATAATATCCTTTTTGGATTATGAGTGGGCTACTAATTGGGTCAAAAATTTTACCTATTCGGATTTTGCTGAAATTGCGCTCACTGATATAAGCAGGGTTCATGCGACCTGGAAAAACCTGGAATTGGGGTAAACACCTGGAAAAACCTGGAAAAACCTGGAATTTGCTGATTGATTCCAAAATTTCACCAAATTTCTTATATTTGCCATTGAAATTAGAAAAATTACCCGAATTGTGATTTCGTTCAGCCCGGTTTGTCAGCTTTTCACTCATGGTTTGTACATAGTTTTCTACTTGGTATATATTGTATCTATGTTTTATAGCAATATATACGCCTTTCCTTAAACTATTTTATTTTAAATTTTATTTTCATAACACAGAAATCTGAAAGATTTTACCCTAATAGGCGAACATTACCAATAATTGCGATTACCGAAAATTATACTGAAACTTTATCCAGGAGGTCCTGTTTTAAAAAATTTTCTAGTTTTGTGAGGCTCCTCATCCACCCAAAATTTCCGCTGGTTGCACGATTTTTTGCATAAATTCTACTTATAGCCATGGGGGAAAACCCCACCCCCTTTTTGGCATGGGGGGGGGGAAACCCACCCGCCTCCTGGACCAAGGGTTGGAGCTATGAGCTCCAAAGCATAGCAGCAGAAAGCGCGACTCTTTCTTACCTGCGTGTGCGAAGATCAAGTCATTTGGTTCACTCCTGCTCATTTTATGACATTTTGAAAATGACACCTACTTTTTGGTCCAACCATGCGAAACCTATTTTTAGCCTTCATATTTCCAAAAGTTTTATTGAAAATGCCAATAGCTTTTCAGTTCAAATTTATATGACAATTTGGGTTTTATCTCGATTACCCCCCCACCACTCAAAACCCTTAAAACTTGACCAAATGATCTAAAATTTGGTGTGGGTTTGTTTTCGACCACGCTGAGTTCAAATATCGCAAAATTTTTCGATTTTGCGAAATTCGATTTTTCGATTTCTAAGGGGGGACTAAGGGAAACCGAAAAATTTTTTGTCATCGATTTTGCTGAAAAGATGAAGGGGTTTTCCGGATCGTAGAACACGAATCTGAAGTCCGTCTTTCGATTCAGCTTTTCGTTAGCTCAGTATAAGCTTACATTTTAAGCTAAAATCTTTAGCTTATACTGAGCTAACAAAAAGCTGAATCGAAAAACGGACTTCAGATTCGTGTTCTACGACCCCGAAAACCCCTATATATATACATCTTTTCAGCAAAATCGAAGACGAAAAATTTTTCGGTTTCCCTTGGTCCCCCGTTAGAAATCGAAAAAAATTGAATTTCGCGAAATCGAAAAAATTTGCGATATTTGAACTCAGCGTGGTCGATAACATACCCACACCAAATTTTAGCTCATTTGCTCAAGTTTTATGGGTTTTGAGTGGTGGGGGGTAATCGAGATAAGACCCGACAATTTTGCGAAACTGTTGAAAATTTTCCGTAAGTTTTCGAAATCATGAGGGTGCGCGGAGCGCCCCTCATAATATGAGCTATAAAGGCACTTTGCGGATTTGGGAAACAGTTAATTAGCCATAACTAATTAACGGTAGGGAGTTGAGAGCTAAAGTTTACATTTTTGAAATCTCCAGGCCAAGAGCTTTCGAATGATACCAAACTTGCCCGAAAAAAATGAACTTTGAAAAAATCGACTTTTTGATACTTAAAAGTGGGGTTTTTTTTTCTCTGTATCGACCACTTTTTCAGGGCGATTTTTGCGCACACCGATTTTTCAAACGGCCCATAGGAAACATTTTTCTATACTAATTTTTGATTATCTAGGCGATGGTTCAGATCAAGTTTATGTTTGATTTCCGAATTTCGCTCTGGGTCGATTTTTACAGATGGTCAAAAATAGAAAAATCGACGTTTGGACTTAGAAATTTTTCGAGGTCGCAACACAGAAAATTGTCAAAAAGTCGTCTAAAATAGCGTTTTTCGGCCTTGGGATGGTACCCATATATAGTAAATCGGGGTCGCTGGTCGCTAGCAGTGTTGCTGCCCGAGTAACCCAAGTTGCTGGGCTGGTTCCACTTGACCGTCTGAGGGGTCAAGTCGGTAACCGCTTCCCGGAGGTCCATAGTAGGCTCTACCTGGCCTCTCAAAACTTTGTCTATAGGGGTTTTCTGGTGTGCCCAGCTCATTCCCGGTATCCGTTTTGCCGTCCGACGTGCCTATATTGCTGGGCTGGTTCTACTTTGCCGTCGGGAGGGTCTAGTCAGAAACCGCTTCCTGGAGGTCTATAGTAGGCTCTACCTGACCTCTCAAAAAACATTGTCTATAGGGGTTTTCTGGTGTGTCCAGTTCATTGCAGTTATTCGCTTTGCTGTCCGACGTATCTATTTTGCTGGGCTTGTTCCAGTTTGCCGTTTGAAGGGTCAGTCGGGTGGGGGTCAAGTGGTCGAAAATAAAGTTTTTCAAAAGTGGTCAAATATGGTATCAAATAAAAGCCCTAAGTGAGCTGAGCAACGTTTGTCATAGAACTGCGTACTCAAAGTGGCTGTAGAGTGCTGTGGTGGGGTGGGTTGGGGACTGGGCGATTTTAGGTCAAAAATAGAATTTTTCAGAAGTGGTCAAATTTGTGTCAAATGAAAGTCCGAAGCGAACGGAACAACTTTTGTCATGGAGCCACCCACCCAAACTTGCTGTGCCAAATAACGTCACGTGCCTATGAAACTTTTGTGTTTACTTCTTCAACCGGAATTTAAAGTATGTATAGACACAGCCAACACACATATTATCCTCTTTTGTGCGGAGCATTTTTGTTACTTGTATATATATATATATTTGAAAAATTGAAAAATTCTAAAATTTTTTGAAGCGGTCTAGATTTATATTTTTGTAGCTTGAAAATACTGTTTAACGCTTTAATCGTTAAAATTTGCCCTTTTCAGCTCTCCAGAAGCAGTTGAAAGCCATTGGGGTTATCGAAGAAAAGGAAAAAACACTTTAAAAGCCGAAAAAAACTGGTTTTCCGCATTTTTTCCGGAACAAACCCGGCCCATATTTACCATTACTTTAATTATATATGTCGGGACAGAGGTCTGGTTGTCGAGCTTGGATCCAGTAGTGCATCGCTCGTTTTAATTTCCTGGTACCCCAAAAAATGCTCCAGATTTACACTAATTTGATCAAAATTTAATAATACAAAACCTGGAAAATTGCCGCTGAAAACCTTGAAAAACCTGGAAAAACCTGGAAATTGAAACTGAAAAGTCCGCATGAACCCTGTATAAGTGTCTAGGGCTCTACACAATCCAGTGAAATTGTAAATCGTTTAGACCAGAAATAAAAAATAACAGCCATTGAAAATTTCCGCTTACTATTAAAAATGGGCCAAAAATCGTTTTGGGGACATCAACTTTGAACCCTTATTACTAATTCATTATATACTAAAAGTATGGAGCCATTTTTATCTAAATGAAGCTTAGCATTCCCCCTTCTAATAAATACAACAAAACTACTTTTAGTTTTCGCAAATTATTTTGCTGTATTTTCGAACAAAATTTAATCTTACATTTTTTGCAGGCTTGTTTGGGAGGCATTGGTTACATCATTCGATACGTTTATCAAATAGCTGGCGACTCTTTTATTTATCATGAAATCGGTCTTCGTTATGGAGAAATTACCTAAAATGTTTGCACAACCTGGACTTGCCTATTTTCCCCAACTTTTACCCAACGCAAACGATCACTTTAGCTGAAAAGCAGCAGTCGGGCAGCTAGAAAAGGGTCCCTACTAAAGTAACACCCTCTAGCTTTCATAGTAAACGCTCCACAATCGATGGAAAAAATTTGTTCATATTTATGCAAACTTTACATTTTTTATGATAGCAGCGTATGGGGAAAAATAGTTGGAAGATTACCATGATCGTCACGGATAATTAGCCTCGATGAGACCTTCAAATCGAAATTCTTGGTTTAATGCGTAGCTCAAGGAATGATGGATTATTTGACTTCTGCAAAAATGGCAAGTTGGCAACGTCAAAATAAGATAATCATGTATATCTCACATAGAGAAGATTTAGAAAGTTGCTTCAAAAAGCAAAAATGAATGAGTATAACTATGCATATGCTGCTTAACTGTCAGAAATTGGCAAAAACTGACCTGAACGGAAGTGTCGAATTTTTGAAGCGGGAGTGCGCGGAAGGTGTTAGAACGACAAATGAACTTTTTTGGAAAGTTTCACTAAATTTCATCTTGATTTCAGCCGTCAACCAAAAATGTATATTATAATTGGTGCCCAAAAGGAATCGCCACCTTAAGGTGGTGGTATCCTTTTGTGCAGTGCTTCTGGGGTGATTATTTGAAACGCTATAACTTTCGCAATTTTGGGAGTTGGAAAGCGCTTTATACATCATTTTAAAGCTTATAATCTGCAGATTTACGTGAGCTTACGAAACTTAGCACAAATCTAGAAAAACATTTTCTGACACACTGACATCTGACAGGCTGAATATAGACCAAAAATCTTTGAACATCGATTTCTCAAAACTGTAGAATCGGCCAAATTTTTTATTGTGTCATGATATGAAGGACATATGGGCCGAGGGACATTTTTTTGGATTTGACTCAACAAGCATCACTACTCCAGAAAATCCGGCAAATGTGCGGTGGCAAAAAATGTCTCAAGTTTGTATTCAGTTTTCTCGCAACCTGGGCTTATTCTAGGGATTTTTTCTTGGGGGGACCCTCGGGGGCGAGTCATTTTTTGGGGGGGGCGAAATTTTTTCAAAATTTTTCTAAAAACGTGCTAAAAATTGCTCTATTGTCATAGCAATCGCCAAAAATAAGCGGATTTAGTGCTTAAATAGGCAAAAATCGACTAAAAATCTCCGGCGAAGCCGGAAAATTTTTGAAAATTTGGCCTTTTGAGCGATTTTTTCAGGGTAAAAGTTGGTACCAAAAGGGGCACCCACTTTTTTGGGGGGGGAACGATTTTTGGGGGGGAAGGGTGTTTATGGGGGCCCCCCGCCCCCCCCCCCAGTAGAATAAGCCCAGGTAACTGGAGTTGTTTTAACTCAAACCAAGAAAAATGTCCCTCCGCAATAGTACGAATTTTCATCCAGGCCAAAATCACGCAAATCCATTGGGTAGTTTTTGAGAAATCGATGTTTAAAACAAAATAACCGCAGTTTTGCCAAAATGGCTTTTCGGCCAAATCTCTAGCTCAAAGCAACGAAGACCAGCTAATAGGCATTGATAAAATGGGCAATTAGACCGCCTATCGATAGAGTATAAGTAAACAAAAATTGTCCGTACGATTTGGCAGCTATTTTGAAAAAACTGATTTCCTCGAAAATGGCCGTTTTTTGACCCCAAAAATCGTTTTTGGCTTATACTGACTTAACCGCTAGAGATAGCTCAAAACTTGTAAAAGCAAAAATGTTCGTTTTTGTACCCTCCTTCCATCCATAACAACCAATCTGATGTATCAACTATCTGCTGAGAGTATAATGCCAAAAACCGAAAATTTCTTATCTTTTCACCTAAAAATGTGAGACTGGTCCCAAAATGTTAAAGAGCACTAAAATAGCATATTTGGAAAGTTTCATCCACTTTTCATAAAGAATTGAAGCATATAGGGTCAAATTTACACAAAAGGAAACCAGCACTTTAAGCTATCCTAAATTAGAGATGCATTTTTACACATGTATAATATTAAGCCCAAGCCCGATCACCTGCTTAAACTTATACAGGATAGATATTAGGAGTGTCGTGACTGAGCTCGATAGCGATTCTTTAAAGCATTTATGACGCTTGTCGTGCGCTTTTTGAGTCTTACGATATCTATTATGTACTCTTGCTATCTCTGACAGTACTGTACAGCTAATGTTACTTTTCCATGCGTGCTCTGTAGGGAATATATACATAGGTACCGGGTACCGCTGTTATTCCGATTTATTTTCCACAAATTCGTGAGAAACTTTTTAGATTGACAACAATGACTAGTGGTTAGGGGAACAAACAGTGTAGATGCATGCCAGTGTGGGTTGAATTCACTCGTTTTTCACTTGTCTCTATTTATTAGATAGTCACTGTTTGACTCTGTTTTCGTTATCCGATATCTGAAGATTTCGATATCAGGGTATGATGTAGAAGTCAGCTGAAGGTTCGGTTCAAATTATACGTTTAATTAAATTATAGCTTGATGACACATTCAGAGTTTCTGAGAACCCGCAGATGTGAAACGTCCAGTCTGGGTTAGGAACAATTTTCAGCAATTTGAATGTGTGTAATGTCTAAACCGGTGTTTACAATTAATTCCAATGGTTTTGTGTGCACTAATATATAGTTGAAACTACGTATTTCGTGGTTACTTGTGTTTGTACATAATTTTCTCGAAGTTCTTTTGTTGTGGTTTTAACGGGCATTTTCTACATTTTTTAGCATTTTGTGATGTCGTACTCCAAAATTTTGTACTTTTGTTTTTATTTTGTACGCATTATTGTGCATGAATGTTATTTCGCTGCAACTAGTGTTTATTCTAACAAATTCAGCTTTAATGATTGGGTATTGGGTATTTATTTGTGTACACATTTCGCTGTTCTTTGTGACTTTATTTAATTATGTGACTTGTTTGCTGTTGATCTATTGACCATATTCGTAGTTCTGTCTACGATTGTTTTTACAAGTAAAGATTTGCTGGCACGTTTACTGTTTTAAGAAACTTAGCTTTGGGTACAGACCTATTGGTGTCAGTTCTAACACCGTGTTCATCGTTGAAAACTTAGCGGCCAACTGTTACTTCTAGTAAGGGTGGAACCCGCTCTTGACCTTTCTAGGCCTTTTGCGCTTCCTCCATAGCTTTTGATTTTTTTGTCAATAGCTTCGAAATTTTGAATGGGTGCATACGGGAGGCCGATGATTACAGAAATTCAAACTTGAGCTGACGAAAAGCTGAATCGAAGGACGGATTTCAGATTCGTGCTAAGCGTCCCTGAAAACCCATCTATGCAAGTTTTCAGCAATTTTTTTCTTAAAAATTAAATTTTTAAATTTGAATTCATTAGCCTCCCGTATGCACCCGTACTGAATTTCGAAAGTTATTGGTCAAAAAATTAAAATTTGGGGCTGGGAGGGAAGGAAAACCGATCCAGTTTACCCACTTTCGCTGCATTCTCGTTCCCGAAATTTTGGATCGCGTTATTTCTCTAAAACATTTTCAAATTTTGAGAAACCATATGTGATGTAAGCTGACGCCTAGGCGGTCCTGCAAATCTAATCGAAAAATTTTACTCCTGATTTAGTAACGAGTAATAGCCGGCAAAGTTATAAAAAGGGCAAAAATCAAAGGATTTTGGAAATAAAAAATTGAATAACTCGTAATTCCCCCTTGAAATATCTCCGTCCTGCCCCAGGACAAGAGGGGCCGTGCACATCCCCTGATTGTCAGTCGTTGAGCAATGATGGCTGCAACTGTGGAACGGAGACCGGCCCTTCTACACTGCCTCCTGTTAACTTTCCGCATTTACCTACAAATTAAAATGATTAGCTGGGTTGGCTAGAGCCAACGGCTAACCGATATGTGCTTAGCCCCTTGCTCAAGGGGTTTTGTGAAAGCCATGTGACAGCGGATATTCGGATCTTCAGTTGCACGCCTTGACCACTAAACCGTCACGGCACAATACACGCGATATGAAGATCAGCTCTCATAGATATATCTTTTTGGAATTTTTTGTTGTGGAAGTGACAGCGATTTAACGTTTATGGATACTGCGAAGCCAATCTCTAGCTGCCTTTGCCGTGAGCATTGAAGTTAACAGCTGATGTAGCCAAGTTTTTAAAATCATGAAAAAAAACCGACGTAGAACGTTTGAGAAAGACAGTTACTTTTTCAAAAGTGGAATGTTTTGACTGCAGAGAGGGTAGTCAACAGCCAATAAGAAAGCGCGTCCAAAAGGGGAGTTGAAGATCAAGATGAGAAGATTGGTAACCTCACCCCCAGAACGAGGAGGGTTTTATTCTGGCGCTCCCCAGGGGGACCTCGTGGCGCCCTCCTCAAAACGTGATCTTTCTTGATTTCCGCATCCCTCGCAACGGAGAATTTTTCAATGTACGTTGAAATCTATCATAATCCGGTCCCTGCTTGGTCCAGGGACGAGGAGCCGGTTTTTACGTCCTCGTCCACCAAATATTATTTCTGACGCTTCCTATTTTAAGGTCAGAAAAACTTGAGGTATTCTGTGCTAAATGTTTGATTTGTTTTGGAAATATTTACCTAACTCGGCATGAAAATTTTATGTTGTCCCCTAAGATTCTGGGTGGAAGAAAATTGCGTTGGGTAAAATTGACGTCATAAATTTCAGATGAAACGTGCTTGCTGTTCAGTGCTTTTGTGATCAAAAACCTTCGGTGGTGTCGCTGTCCCATTATATCTTTTTGAAATGAACAAATGAAAGAAGAACAAAACTAAGATGTGTAACACAGCACCTCCGACCCGAAAAATTCGGGTCTGAGGCTGGGTCTAGGGATCGAACCCACCAACTTGGGCTTTGGGATCGAACCCACAAGCCACAACCTAGGCCAATACAATCGAACCTAGCTTATTTTTGAATTCGTTCCCAAACTGTAGTGACGCGAAAGTTACACGAAAAACACGAAAACTATATTTTGTCGTGCTTTCTATTAGTATTTAGATTTCCAGTAGATTCAAGCTTGCTAAATGCGCCTGTCTGTAGCGCCGGTTGCTAATAAAATTTTTGGGGTGCTTGGATGCAGTCAGACGGCTTCTGTGTCCTTTAGCGCACCGATGCAAAAGAAAGTGGCTGCTAAACCGAGAGTAAGCATTTTGGCTTTTTTGAACGTTAGCACTGTGACTGTGTCTTTAATTTTCCCTTTTGAAGTCAGTCCCGTTGTCCTCCAGGGAATTGGTGCCATTTCAGTAGTTGTGTAGAGGCAAGGGATTGGTGAGTGGTTTCGCTGTTTTCATAAATTTTGCTGGTAATGAACGCCAAGGCTTTACCTGTAAAAGAGAAGTCGATCTTGTCACGGATTGGCTATAGAATATATACATGTATATATATATTAATTTTATTGAACCGAAGCTTTGTTCAGTTGATCCCAAGTTCGAAGGGTTTTCGTTTCAGTGCGCCGTTCTTGTGTTCTGTTTCTATAATAGCATGCTTATGTTTGTTTAGACAACACGATTTCGAACAAACCCGATTACGTATGAGCAGTATGTAAAGCCTGAATTTGTTGGTGTAAAGAAATCCTGGCTTTCGTGGCATACAAGTAAGTCATCAGTGGCTCAGTTCTGGGTGCTCAGTTGTGATATGAATATAACGGTTTTTCTGCCATCTCAGCTTAGAAACCATTTAGCATCCAATCGTGTGTTACGTTTGTCATATGAGTGCAGGAATAACTACTTGACAAGTGTCCCTTAGGCTTATGTTTTGTTTGATATTTTTCTATGATTTTTGATATTTTGATTATTATTTTGATATTATTAATATTTGAATATTTATTTTTCTTCCTGACTTGGCTGAAGTTGTAGTTGAGGCTGCAGTTTTTGGAGGGGGGGGGGGGTATTTTGAATCCTTTGTAGGACAGCTAATATTAGCTCCAAATATTATATGTTTAGGCAATTTGCTTGAATTTGGCTTGGATAAAGCTAAGCGACAGTGTGAAGATGAAATCATCAGGCGAATGATTTATGGTACATGGCCGGGGATGTTATCAACTGAAGTAAGCAGCCACATGTTGTTTGATGGGCTTCCTTATTTTTAGCCATTGAGTTTATGCTACAAGTGTAACATCAACGAAAACGAAGATTCTGTCCAAACTGTAGTCATCCAAAGTAATACTTTACTTACACGTCCATGGCCGTGGTTCATGTGATATGAGACATGCTGCCGTGTCACTTATGCACGGTACAGGACATATTGCCTGAGAGACATTTTTGGATTTGGGTAAGCGATTCCCGATTCTTCAGAAAATTCGCAAAATGCACAGTGACACGACATTTTGCAACTTTGCATGGATTTTTTCGCGATTGAAAACCAAGAGGTTGCAGGTAGCGCCGGCGCGAATTTTTATTCTGCCAAGATTTACGCGGCAGACTTGTTGGGAGTCTTTTCCAGCTTACCACCCCCACCACTCAAAATTCCTAAAACTTTAACCAATTGAGCTGAAATTTGATATGGGTATGTTTTTATGTTTTTGACCACGTCTAGTTCAAATTTTCAAATCTTTCGAATTCGCGAGATTCTTTTTTGATTCGCAAGGGGGGGCAAGCGAAACTGAAAAATGTTTTGTCGTCGATTTCGCTCAAAAGTTGCATACAGGGGTTTTCTGAGTCGCTGAACTGGAATCTGAAGCCAGTTTTCGATTCAGCTTTAATCGTTAGCTTGATATGAGCTAAAGTTGTAGCCTTAAGTTGTAAGCGTATGCTAAGCTAACAAAAAGTAAATCAAAAAACGGACTTCAGATTTGCGTTCAGCAACCTAGAAAACCCCTATATGCAGCTTTTCAGTAAAATCGGCGTCAAAAAATTTTTCAGTGGTGGTTTTTCACTCAGCGTCAGGGTTGGGCGAGACCGAGAACGAGACCGAGACCGAGATCAAGGTAGGAACCGAGACCGAGACCGAGATCAAGGTAGGTACCGAGACCGAGACTGGCCAAGTCTCGGCTTTTGGGCGAGACCGAGACTAGCAATGTTTCGAAGACATTCCCATACCTGGCTTACTTCTAGGCCAAAATTTATGGGGGGCGATATGGGGGGGGGCTCGACGAAGCCCCCCCCATCGATGGGGGGGGGGCTCACCGAAAATGGGGGGCATATTTTTGACAAATTTTTAGGTTTTTTGCGTACAAAATGCTAAAAATCGCTAACAAATAACTAATTTTGGGTGTTTTTAAGCTAAAATAGTGGAAATTTAGGTAAAAATCCGGCGAAGCCGGAAAAATTTTCGAAAATTTTTGGCTAAAAATGGTGAAACGAATTGGGGAGGTCGCCGAATGGGGGGCCCCCACCCCCCCCCCCCCCCAGTAGAAGTAAGCTAGCCATACCAAGAGTACATAATGATAAGTGTATGATGCTAAACCTAGTCTCTTTTATCAGAGCAAAACGGCTGGCCCCTTCCACCCACAAATTGGACTGGACCTATTACTTCAAACAAATTTAAGCGCTATGTTTGTGTTCTAAAACTCGCAACAAACGCACATTGAACCAACTGAGTAGTTGTGTTTTCGAGCTTTAACATGCAAGCGTAGCGCTTAAATTCTTTAGAAGTGATGGGTCCAATTTGTGGGGGGTGTCAGCCGTTGGCGAACAGAACCTAGTTTTCGCTCTGATAAAAGGCTTGTCATACTATTATCATTATGTACTCTTGCCCATGCTAAATTTCAGCTCAATTAGTCAAGTTTTAAGAATTTTGAGTGGTGAGGGGGTAATCTGGAAAAGTTCTCTTGTGGGGATTTTAGAATTCTGTGTTCAAAACCAACATTATCTGGCACAAACGGTTATTGAAGTCACCCTTTCTGTAGTTGCGTGTTAGAGATATGCACTTTGGTAGAACTCGCCACTAATTTTAGTTCTTGTATTTAATAAGTTCATTATAATTTTTTATAGCTGGTTATCAAACGAAGAGGAAATATGATCGCTGTTGCTGGATTTGTCCAACCACGGCTGAGCATCAGAAAGATGTATTGGCTGATTGGATATACGGAAGAACTCCTAGGCTTGATTTTAAAGCAGCCAGTAAAGCTTGAAATTCAAAGCGTTAAAGACAAATCTGAAGTTATTTTTAAATATATTTGATATTTAACTAGTGTATTTATTTGTTTTTTCCGATGACATTGTGTTTGTCTTGATCAGTAAAATAGACTACTAGTTTGTTGTATGTACTGAAATGTGTGTTTGCTAAGCTTTCGCAGCAGTGACCAGGTTTAAGCTATTGAGATATTCAATCCATTTAGATTTGTCTTGCCTATTAATTTTTTCAAGCGGAGAGAGATTGGAACGGCAGAATAGGCGATGGCTCATACTTGGAAGACTCAGTCGTGTAGTATAGAAGACGGCATTAAGCAGTAATTGCTGGAAAGTGCTTAAATGTCGGCTGAAGAGTGCTGAAGAGGATAGATGTTCTTCCCATTTACGCTTTCCATTGATTTTCTGAAAGCGATCAGCCGAATACAGAGTTGGAAAAATCTCTTGCGTTTTCCCTTGCCGCATATTTTGATTTTTTGACCAATAACTTCGAAATCTTGTATGGGGTGCACTTGGATATATACTGATGAATTTCAAACTTTTAAATTGGTGTAAAGGACCAAGGGAGCGAACATTGTTTTTCCCGGATTTTGCTATAAGCATGTATTATAGGGATTTTCTGGGGCACTGAGCATGAATCGTCTGATCTTCGATTTAGCTTTTCTTTAGCTGTTAGTCGAGTTTTCAACAAAATCGGAAACAAACGCTTTTTTGCGCTCTTCACCTCCTCATCCCTGAGTTATTGTTCAAAAAATTATTTGAGGCTGGGTAAAAGCGCGAGAGATCTGTTGGGCTTGCAAATTCTTTACCCGCGTTCCTTTGACTCCCGCGCCCTAGTGGGGCGTCGTCGACATCTTGGTGTATTTGAAAACTCAAAACCGGTTCCGGTTCTAGCATCCGTTTCCCTGTTCCGAGTACAAAATATGTAGTACAAGTTTAACATTATTTAACATTAGGCTTATACAATCAGAACTGTAAAAATCAAAAGCCATACTGCGAAACAATTGGAATAAATCAATTGGGCTAAGCTTTTTGTTCCTTTGAATTTAAAAGTTTTTGGCTTGCTGAATTTGCTTTTTTTATAAATGCTGTTATTGCACAGCTCTACTTGTCTTTCTGGTTGAGCAAACTGTTTCGTCATCAACTGTGCGATTATACTGCGTATCTAAAGATAGGCAGCGCTTTCTGAACAGAATCCTGTAAAGCAGCAAACGAGCTGAGAATTGAGATATAAACATACTGGAGACAAAATCTCTTTCTTTGACAAGACCGAAGAGGCCCAACTAAAGTGTCTTACTTGAGAAACTTTCTGCCTTTTTCTAACTCTGTTTCCAAGCTCGGCCAATCTGGCCAAGCTCAAATTTTGCTGCAATCTATGGCCAAGCTCGGACAAGCTGGCCAAGCTCAAATTTTACTGAAAACTGTGGCCAAGCTGGCCAAGCTCAAATTTTACTGAAAACTGTGGCCAAGCTGGCCAAGCTCAAATTTTACTGAAAACTGTGGCCAAGCTCGTCCAAGCTGGCCAAGCTCAAATTTTGCTGAAAACTGGCCACGCTGGCCAAGCTCAAATTTTACTGAAAACTGTGGCCAAGCTCGTCCAAGCTGGCCAAGCTCAAATTTTGCTGAAAACTGGCCACGCTGGCCAAGCTCAAATTTTACTGAAAACTGTGGCCAAGCTGCCCAACCTCAAATTTTGCTGAAAACTGTGGCCAAGCTGGCCAAGCTCAAATTTTGCTGAAAACTGTGGCCAAGCTGGCCAAGCTCAAATTTTGCTGCAATCTGTTGACAAGCTCGTCCAAGCTGGCCAAGTTCAAATTTTGCTGCAATCTATGGCCAAGCTGACCAAGCTCAAATTTTACTGAAAACTGTGGCCACGCTGGCCAAGCTAAAATTTTACTGAAAACTGTGGCCAAGCTGCCCAACCTCAAATTTTGCTGAAAACTGTGGCCAAGCTCAAATTTTACTGAAACCTGTGGCCAAGCTCAAATTTTACTGAAAACTATGGCCAAGCTGGCCGAGCTCAACTTTTGCTGCAATCTGTTGCCAAGCTCGGCCAAGCTGGTCAAGCTCAAATTTTGCTGCAATCTATGGCCAAGCTCGGCCAAGCTCAAATTTTGCTGAAAACTGTGACCAAGCTGGCCAAGCTCAAATTTTTCTGCAGTCTATGGCCAAGCTCGGCCAAGCTGGTCAAGCTCAAATTTTGCTAAAATCTATGGCCAAGCTGGCCAAGTTCAAATTTTGCTGAAAACTATGGCCAAGCTGGCCAAGCTGGTCAAGCTCAAATTTTGCTGCAATCTGTTGCCAAGCTCGTCCAACCTGACCAAGCTCAAATTTTGCTGAAAACTGTGGCCAAGCTGCCCAACCTCAAATTTTGTTGAAAACTGTGGCCAAGCTCAAATTTTACTGAAACCTGTGGCCAAGCTCAAATTTTACTGAAAACTATGGCCAAGCTGGCCGAGCTCAACTTTTGCTGCAATCTGTTGCCAAGCTCGGCCAAGCTGGTCAAGCTCAAATTTTGCTGCAATCTATGGCCAAGCTCGGCCAAGCTCAAATTTTGCTGAAAACTGTGACCAAGCTGGCCAAGCTCAAATTTTTCTGCAGTCTATGGCCAAGCTCGGCCAAGCTGGTCAAGCTCAAATTTTGCTAAAATCTATGGCCAAGCTGGCCAAGTTCAAATTTTGCTGAAAACTATGGCCAAGCTGGCCAAGCTGGTCAAGCTCAAATTTTGCTGCAATCTGTGGCCAAGCTCGGCCAAGCTGGCCAAGCTCAAATTTTACTGAAAACTGTGGCCAAGCTGGCCAAGTTCAAATTTCGATGCAATCTGTTGCCAAGCTCGTCCAAGCTGGCCAAGCTCAAATTTTGCTGAAAACTGTGGCCACGCTGGCCAAGCTCAAATTTTACTGAAAACTGTGGCCAAGCTGCCCAACCTCAAATTTTGTTGAAACTTGTGGCCAAGCTCAAATTTTACTGGCCAAGCTCAATTTTTGCTGCAATCTATGGCCAAGCTCGGCCAAGCTGGTCAAGCTCAAATTTTACTGAAAACTGTGGCCACGCTGGTGCAAGCTCAAATTTTACTGAAAACTGTAGCCAAGCTGCCCAACCTCAAATTTTGTTGAAACCTGTGGCCAAGCTCAAATTTTACTGGCCAAGCTCAATTTTTGCTGCAATCTATGGCCAAGCTCGGCCAAGCTGGCCAAGCTCAAATTTTACTGAAAACTGTGGCCACGCTGGTGCAAGCTCAAATTTTACTTTAAACTGTAGCAGTAGTAATAGGTCATAAAATGGTGTATAATTAGGGGGGGGTTTATGTGGTTGTGGACCCCCTTGTGAGGTGGTATGTGGACCCCTTTTGGGAGGGGGTTTTTGGGGTTGTGGACCCCTTTCTGAGGTGGTATGTGGACCCCTTTTGGGAGGGGGTTTTTGGGGTTGTGGACCCCCCTTTTTAGGGGTATGTGGACCCCCCTTTTCTAGGGGTTGTGGACCCCTTTTTGGGAGGGGGTTTTAGGGGTATGTGGACCCCTTTCTGGGAGGGGGTTTTTGAGGTTGTGGACCCCTGTTGACCGAAACCACGGTCGACCCAAGGTCAAATTTAAAAGTTGGTCAATTTCGCCCGGAAAAGTTTATCTAGGGGGTTTTCGGGGTCCAGGATTTCAAAAATGACCTTTGTTTTGAGTTTGGATCAAAGCTCCGTGCTGTGTTGCGTGCTGTGCATGTCCGGAACCACGGCCGACCTAAGGTCAAATTTCAAGGTTGATCAATTTCGCCCGGAAAACTTTATCTAGGGGGTTTTCAGGGTCGAGGATTTCAAAAATGACCTTTGTTTTGAGCTAGAATCAAAGCTTCGTGCTGTGTTGTGTGCTGTACATGTCCGGTCGACCCATGGTCAAATTCCAACCTTGTCTATTTTCGTTCGGAAAACTTTATCTAGGGGTTTTTGGGGTCTTAGAATCTAAAAATGGCCTCAGAATGTGGCTCCTGTGGGTGACCCGTGGTCAAGCATATTTTTGGGGTTACAACTGTGAACAAAACTAACACTGCTTGCCCATAGCGGCGGATGTCTTTTATTTGACAAAAACACTGCACAATAAACTGTACAACGAAAGTATTGAACAACACTGCACAACAAACACTGCACAATAAACACACTGCACAACAAACGACTGTACAACGAAACCCTAGACAACAACCATGATGTACAGCAAAATTTGAGCTTGGCCAGATTGGCCGAGCTTGGAAACAGAGTTAGAAAAAGGCAGAAAGTTTCTCAAGTAAGACACTTTAGTTGGGCTCTTCGGTCTTGTCAAAGAAATAGAGATTTTGTCTCCAGTATGTTTATATCTCAATTCTCAGCTCGTTTGCTGCTTTACAGGATTCTGTTCAGAAAGCGCTGCCTATCTTTAGATACGCAGTATAATCGCACAGTTGATGACGAAACAGTTTGCTCAACCAGAAAGACAAGTAGAGCTGTGCAATAACAGCATTTATTAAAAAAGCAAATTCAGCAAGCCAAAAACTTTTAAATTCAAAGGAACAAAAAGCTTAGCCCAATTGATTTATTCCAATTGTTTCGCAGTATGGCTTTTGATTTTTACAGTTCTGATTGTATAAGCCTAATGTTAAATAATGTTAAACTTGTACTACATATTTTGTACTCGGAACAGGGAAACGGATGCTAGAACCGGAACCGGTTTTGAGTTTTCAAATACACCAAGATGTCGACGACGCCCCACTAGGGCGCGGGAGTCAAAGGAACGCGGGTAAAGAATTTGCAAGCCCAACAGATCTCTCGCGCTTTTACCCAGTCTCAAATAATTTTTTGAACAATAACTCAGGGATGAGGAGGTGAAGAGCGCAAAAAAGCGTTTGTTTCCGATTTTGTTGAAAACTCGACTAACAGCTAAAGAAAAGCTAAATCGAAGATCAGACGAGTCATGCTCAGTGCCCCAGAAAATCCCTATATACATGCTTATAGCAAAATCCGGGAAAAACAATGTTCGCTCCCTTGGTCCTTTACACCAATTTAAAAGTTTGAAATTCATCAGTATATATCCAAGTGCACCCCATACAAGATTTCGAAGTTATTGGTCAAAAAATCAAAATATGCGGCAAGGGAAAACGCAAGAGATTTCTTCCAACTCTGTACTCGGCTGATCGCTTTCAGAAAATCAATGGAAAGCGTAAATGGGAAGAACAACTATCCTCTTCAGCACTCTTCAGCCGACATTTAAGCACTTTCCAGCAATTACTGCTTAATGCCGTCTTCTATACTACACGACTGAGTCTTCCAAGTATGAGCCATCGCCTATTCTGCCGTTCCAATCTCTCTCCACTTGAAAAAATTAATAGGCAAGACAAATCTAAATGGATTGAATATCTCAATAGCTTAAACCTGGTCACTGCTGCGAAAGCTTAGCAAACACACATTTCAGTACATACAACAAACTAGTAGTCTATTTTACTGATCAAGACAAACACAATGTCATCGGAAAAAACAAATAAATACACTAGTTAAATATCAAATATATTTAAAAATAACTTCAGATTTGTCTTTAACGCTTTGAATTTCAAGCTTTACTGGCTGCTTTAAAATCAAGCCTAGGAGTTCTTCCGTATATCCAATCAGCCAATACATCTTTCTGATGCTCAGCCGTGGTTGGACAAATCCAGCAACAGCGATCATATTTCCTCTTCGTTTGATAACCAGCTATAAAAAATTATAATGAACTTATAAAATACAAGAACTAAAATTAGTGGCGAGTTCTACCAAAGTGCATATCTCTAACACCCAACTGCACAAAGGGTGACTTCAATAACCGTTTGTGCCAGATAATGTTGGTTTTGAACACAGAATTCTAAAATCCCACGAGATCTTTTCTAGATTGCCCATTGCCCCCTTCACTACTCAAAATTCTTAAAACTTGACTAATTGTGCCGAAATTTAGCATGGGCAAGAGTACATAATGATAATAGTATGACACTAAGCCTAGTCTCTGCTATCAGAGCGAAAACTAGGCTCTGTTCGCCAACGGATGACACCCCCCACAAATTGGACCCATCACTTCTAAAAATTTAAGCGCTGCGCTTGCATGTTAAAGCTCGAAAACACAACCACTCACTTGGTTCAATGTGCGTCTTTTGCGAGCTTTAGAACACAACCATAGCGCTTAAATTTGATTGAAGTGATGGGTCCCATTTGTGAGTGAGGGACTCATCCGTTAGTGAACAGAGCCTAGTTTTTTCTCTGATAACAGAGACTAGGTTTAGTGCCATACTTTTATCATTATTATAGAAACAAGTTAGTTTACGTACCACTATTTTTCCTTTTTCGGAATTTATTTCTGGGATGAAGTGAACAAAAACAGAAGCCCGTCCAATATTAAAGAAATAAATAAAATACACTCTCGTGCTAATTCCAACATGTTCCAGTCATCATATGTACAAGTAAAACACATTAAATTCCTATATTAGTAGTGCATGCGACCTCTGCCAGACTTGGTTCAAACACTTGCGGCTCATCAGTGGAGAAGTGTAGAATTAAGTTCATTAGGATGCTTTGGAAAAATCTTTTACAAAATAAGTGAAAGATAGTTTCGCCGCCAGTCGCCTCATAAAGTGACATTAGTGTGGTGAACGAACATGTATGACATCCAAAATATGAAAAATTTCTCATTTTGAAAACTGTTAACAATGGGTAGGGTAAGAAATTGGACAATTCCCTAATATTTCGATAATTAAAATATTTAATACATGAAACATGAAATTCTAACAGAATGAAATTAATAAATTTCATCACCGTTTCCATAAATTATATATATTTTTGATAAGTATATACTCAGAAAGGAGAAACTCGATAGATTCTGAAGACAAGACAAAACTATTCTCGTTCCAAAATATGAAACACTTCTCATTTTGAAAACTGTTAACAATGAGTAGGGTAAGAAACTGGACAATTCCCTAATATTTCGATAATTAAAATATTTAAAACATGAAACATGAAATTCTAACAGAATGAAATTAATAAATTTCATCACCGTTTCCTTAAATTATATATATTTTTGATAAGTATATACTCAGAAAGGAAGAACACGATAGATTCTGAAGACAAGGCAAAACTATTCTCGTTCCAAAATATGAAACATTTCTCATTTTGAAAACTGTTAACAATGGGTAGGGTAAGAAACTGGACAATTCCCTAATATTTCGATAATTAAAATATTTAAAACATGAAACATGAAATTCTAACAGAATGAAATTAATAAATTTCATCACCGTTTCCTTAAATTATATATATATTTGATAAGTACTCAGAAAGCAGGAACTCGATAGATTCTGAAGACAAGACAAAAACTATTCTCGTTCCAAAATATGAAAAATTTTCTCATTCTGAAAACTGTTAACAATGGGTAGGGTAAGAAATTGGACAATTCCCTAATATTTCGACAATTAAAACATTTAAAACATGAAACATGAAATTTTAACAGAATGAAATTAACAAATTTCACTGCTGCTTCCTTAAATAATATTTTTGAAACGTACTCAGAAAGCAGGAACTCGATAGATTCTGCAGACATGACAAAGCTATTCTCATTCAAAATACATTTATTTATTCAATGTTAGTTCAATGCTAATACATAGATAATTCCCAAAATATACACTTTAGGCTAGAGTAAGAATTAGTAAGTATACGGCTTCAATAGTACGTAGATATACTTTAGTACGACATAGGTCGTAAAGACTTTAGTACGACGACAGTCGTAAAATACTTTAGTACGACTATAAGTCCTAAAAGGGCGGGGGTAAACAGATAGGAGAGACCAATTTTACAAAAACTTTGTTTTCTTAAAACCCGTTAGTATGGAAGAGAGTATAGAAGGAATAATATACTTTCAAAATTATGAAGCATATAACACATAAATTTTTCGCGATTATCATGAAAAAGGAAGAAATAAACCAGAAAAATGAGCAGGATAGATTTAGGTACGTTGGAATCAAAAAACTTTACTCTATTTAGAGAAAGAAAATTGGTAAGCGGTAATAATTACTTATACGGAAAATAGAGCGCAGCCGCGCTAGAGTGGTAAGGAAAGGGACGAGAGTAAAAACTCTACAAGTACCCCAACCTGTTCACTCAAAACAATTATAGAAACAAGTTAGTTTACGTACCACTATTTTTCCTTTTTCGGAATTTATTTCTGGGATGAAGTGTATTATGATTAGGATTGTCTAAAAATAGCTTTTTTGCTGCTGAGCTAAAAAATTGACTATTTTTAACTTAAATTTAAGCTTAAAATAGCTAAAAAATGTTTAAAAATGGGTAAAATTCCCGCGAAGCCGGAAAAAATTTTCAAAATTTTCCCTCAAAACCCTATTACTTTATTACCCTATTACTTGGCACTTTAGGGTGGGGGGGTTCTGGGGGGGGCCCGAATCCTGGGGGGCCCGAATCCTGGGGGGGGGGCGATTCTGGGGGGAACGGATTTCTGGGGGGGCCCAACCCCCCCTGTAGGAAAAAGCCAGCCTTATCAAACAAAATAACATTTGTTCAGCAGTTCAGCGACTCAGCAAACCCCTGTATGCAACTTTTGACCGAAATCGACGACAAAACATTTTTCAGTTTCGCTTGCCCCCACCCCTTGCGAATCAAAAACAAATCTCGCGAAATCGAAAAATTTTGCGAGATTTGAAAATTTGAACTCAGCGTGGTCGAAAACATAAACACACCCATATCAAATTTCAGCTCAATTGGTTAAATTTTAGGAATTTTGAGTGGTGTGGGTGGTAAGCTGGAAAAGACCCCCAACAATTCTGTCGCGTAAATCTTGACTGACAGGGAGGAAAAATTCGCGCCGGTATGACCTGCAACCTCCTTGGTTTTTCAATCGCGAAAAAATCCATGCAAAGTTGCAAAATTTCGTGTCACTGTGCATTTTGTGAATTTTCTGAAGCATCTGAAATCGCTTACCCAATTTCAAAAACGCCTCTCCGACAATGTCTCTCAGATATGTCCTGTACCGATGCATATACATTGATACATAAAATGACACGGCAGCATGTCGCATATCACATGAACCACGGCCATGGACGTGTAAGTAAAGTATTCCTTTGGATGGTTACAGTTTGGACAGAATGCTTGTTTTCGTTGGTGTCACACTTGTAGCATAAACTCAATGGCTAAAAATAAGGAAGCCCATCAAACAACATGTGGCCGCTTACTTCAGTTGATAACATCCCCGGCCATGTACCATAAATCATTCGCCTGATGATTTCATCTTCACACTGTCGCTTAGCTTTATCCAAGCCAAATTCAAGCAAATTGCCTAAACATATAATATTTGGAGCTAATATTAGCTGTCCTAAAAAGGAATTCAAAATACCCTCCAAATAAATACGACTTCAGCCAAGTCAGGAAGAAAAATAAATATTCAAATATTAATAATAGCAAAATAATAATCAAAATCTCAAAAATCATAGAAAAATATCAAACAAAACATAAGGCTAAGGGACACTTGTCAAGTAGTTATTCCTGCACTCATATGACAAACGTAACACACGATTGGATGCAAAATGGTTTCTAAGCTGAGATGGCAGAAAAACCGTTATATTCATATCACAACTGAGCACCCAGCACTGAGCCACTGATGGCTTACTTGTATGCCACGAAAGCCAGGATTTCTTTACACCAACAAATTCAGGCTTTACATACTGCTCATATGTAATCGGGTTTGTTCGAAATCGTGTAGTCTAAACAAACACAAGCATCTAGATTCTATAGGAACAAACAGATCACAAAAACAAAAAGGCGCTCTGAAACGAAAACCCTTTGAAGTTGGAATCAACTGAACAAACCTTCGGTTCAATAAAATTAATATATATTCTATAGCCAATCCGTGACAAGATCGACTTCCGTCAATTCGGGCGTTCACAACCAGCAAAATTCATGAAAACAGCGAAACCACTCACCAACCCCTTGCCTCTACACAATTACTGAAATGGCACAAATGCCCTGAAGGACAAAGGGGCTGACGGTGCTATCCACCTTTCCTTCAAAAGGGAAAATTAAAGACACAGTCATATATAGTGCTATATATGTCAGTTAAAGCCAAAATGCTTACTCTCGGTTTAGCAGCCACTTTCTTTTGCATCGGTGCGCTAAAGGACACAGAAGCCGTCTGACTGCATCCAAGCACCCCAAAAATTTTATTAGCAACCGGAGCTACGGACAGGCGCATTTAGCAAGCTTGAATCTAATGGAAATCTAAATACTAATAGAAAGCACCACAAAATTCGTGTAACTTTTTGCGTCACTACAGTTTCGGAACGAATTCAAAAATATGACTCAATTAGTGACTCAATTGGTAGAATGTTGGCCTAGGTTAGGTTGTGGCTTGTGGGTTCGATCCCAAAGCCCAAGGTGGTGGGTTCAATCCCTAGTCCCAGCCTCAGACCCAAATTTTTCGGGTCGGAGGTGCTGTATTACACATCTTATTTTCGTTCTTCTTTCATTTGTTCATTTCAAAAAGATATAATGGGACAGCGACACCACCGAAGGTTTTTGATCACAAAAGCACTGAACAGCAAGCACGTTTCATCTGAAATTTACGACGTCAATTATATCCAACGCAATTTTCTTCCACCTAGAATCTTAGGGGACAGCATAAAATTTTCATGCCGAGTTGCAATTCAGGTAAATATTTCCAAAACAAATCAAACATTTATCACAGAATACCTCAAAAGTTTTTCTGACCTTAAAATAGGAAGTGTCAGAAATATTTGGTGGACGAGGACGTAAAAACAGGCTCCTCGTCCCTGGACCAAGCAGGGACCGAATTATGATAGATTTCAACGTAGATTGAAAAATTCTCCGTTGCAAGGGATGCGGAAATCAAGAAAGATCACGTTTTGAGGAGGGCGCCACGAGGTCCCCGCTGGGGAGCGCCAGAATAAAACCCTCCTCGTTCTGGGGATGAGGTTACCAACCTTCCCATCTTGCTTTTCAACTCCCCTTTTGGACGCGCTTTCTTATTGGCTGTTGATTACCCTCTCTGCAGTCAAAACATTCCACTTTAGAAAAAGTAACTGTCTTTGTCAAAGGTTCTAGGTCGGTTTTTTCATTATTTCAAAAACTTGGCTACATCAGCTGTTAAGGTGCTGGTATCGCTTTGTGTAAATTCGACCCTACAGGCTTCAATTCTTTATGAAAGCGGATGAAACTTTCCAAATACATTATTTTCGTGCTCTTTAACATTCTGGGACCAGTCCCGAATTTTTAGGTGTAAAGATAAGAAAGTTTTGGTTTTTGCCATTATTCTCTCAGTACGTAGTCGATACACCGGATTGGCTGTTATGGCTGGAAAGAGAGCACCAAAATGAACATTTTTGCTTTTACAACTTTTGAGCTGTCTCTAGTGGTTAAGGCAGTATAAGCCAAAAACGATTTTTTGGGCCAAAAAATGGCCATTTTCGATGAAATCAGTTTTTTCAAAATTACTGCTAAACCTTACAATTTTGACTTGTTCATACTCAATCGATACATCGTCCAATTGCACATTTTTTCAATGCCTATTAGCTGGGATTCGTTGCTTTAAGTTAGAGATTTGGCAGAAAAACCATTTTCGCAAAACTGCGATTATTTTGTTTTGAACATCGATTTTTCAAAAACTACCCAATGGATTCGCGTGACTTTTGGCAGAATGAAAATTCGCACTATTGCGGAGGGACATTTTTCTCGGTTTGAGCTAAAACTTCTCCAGTTGCCAGAAAGCTGTTTACAAAGTTGCAAAATTTCGTGTCATCGCACATATTCCGGATTTTCTGGAGTAATGAGACTTGTTCAGCCAAATCCAAAAAAAAGTCCCTCGGGCCATATGTCCTTCATATCATGGCACAAGAAAAAAATTGGCCGATTCTACAGTTTTGAGAAATCAATGTTCAAAACTTTTTGGTCTATATTCCGCCTGTCAGATGTCAGCATGTCAGAAAATTTTTGCTATTTTTCTGCTAATTTTGCTAATTTCGTAAGCTCATCTGAATGTGCAGATTATAAGCTTTAAAACGATGTATAAAGCTCTTTCCAACTCCCAAAATTGCGAGTTATAGCGTTTCGAAAAATCACCACAAAAGCACTGCACAAAAGGATACCAGCACCTTAACTTCACTGCTCACGGCAAAGGCAGCTAGAGATTGGCTTCGCAGTATCCATAAACGTTAAATCGCTGTCACTTCCACAACAAAAAATTCCAAAAAGATATATCTATGAGAGCTGATCTTCATATCGCGTGTATTGTGCCGTGACGGTTTAGTGGTCAAGGCGCGCAACTGAGGATCCGAATATCCGCTGTCACATGGCTTTCACAAAACCCCTTGAGCAAGGGACTAAGCACATATCGGTTAGCCGTTGGCTCATGCCAACACAGCTAATCATTTTAATTTGTTGGCAAATGTGGAAAGTTAACAGGAGGCAGTGTAGAAGGGCCGGTCTCCGTTCCACAGTTGCAGCCATCATTTGAGGTAATACTGGCGATACTAAGGCAGACGCACACCTGAGCGTAACTTTCGCAAAACTTAACCGATTTAGTTCAAATTTGGTATGGATGCATTTAAACACATTTCTGATCGATCTGCAGCAAAATTTTAAAATTTTAAAAATTTTAAATTTTTAAGTTTTCCAAGGGGGGACCAAGGGGAACCAAAAAATTTTTTGTCTCCGATTTCGCTGAAAAGTTGCATATAGGGGTTATCTTGGTCGCAGAACACGAATCTGAAAACCGTTTTTCGATCCAGATTTTCGTTAGCTAGAAATAAGCTAAAGTTGTAAGCTTAATGTTTAAGCTTATAATTAGCTAACGAAAAGCTGGATCGAAAAACGGTTTTCAGATTCGTGTTCTGCGACCAAGATAACCCCTATATGCAACTTTTCAGCGAAATCGGAGACAAAAAATTTTTTGGTTCCCCTTGGTCCCCCCTTGGAAAACTTAAAAATTTAAAATTTTTAAAATTTTAAAATTTTGCTGCAGATCGATCAGAAATGTGTTCAAATGCATCCATACCAAATTTGAACTAAATCGGTTAAGTTTTGCGAAAGTTATGCTCAGGTGTGCGTCTGCCTTAGTATCGCCGTAATACTAATGGCTCAACGACTGACAATCAGGGGATGTGCACGGCCCCCCTTGTCCTGGGGCAGGACGGAGATATTTCAAGGGGAATTGCGAGTTATTCAATTTTTTTATTTCCAAAATCCTTTGATTTTTGCCTTTATAACTTTGCCCGGCTATTACTCGTTACTAAATCAGGAGTAAAATTTTTCGATTAGATTTGCAGGACCGCCTAGGCGTCAGCTTACATCGCATATGGTTTCTCAAAATTTGAAAATGTTTTAGAGAAATAACGCATTTTTGATCCAAAATTTCGGGAACGAGAATGCAGCGAAAGTGGGTAAACTGGATCTTTTTTGCTTCCCTCCCAGCCCCAGATTTTTATTTTTTGACCAATAACTTTGAAATTCAGTATGGGTGCATACGGGAGGCTAATGAATTCAAATTTAAAATTTTAAAAATTTTTAAGAAAAAATTGCTGAAAACTCGCATAGATGTGTTTACAGGGACGCTGAGCACGAATCTGAAATCCGTCCTTCGATTCAGCTTTTCGTCAGCTCATTTAAAGTTTGAATTTCTGTAATCATCAGCCTCCCGTATGCACCCATTCAAAATTTCGAAGTTATTGATAAAAAATCAAAAGCTATGGAGGAAGCGCAAAAGGCCTAGAAAGGTCAATAGCGGATTCCACCCTTACTAGAAGTTACAGTTGGCCACTAAGTTTAGAACTGACACCAATAGGTCTGTACCCAAAGCTAAGTTTCTTAAAACAGAAACGTGCCAGCAAATCTTTACTTGTAAAACAGTCGTAGACAGAACTACGAATATGGTCAATAGATCAACAGCAAACAAGTCACATAATTAAATAAAGTCACAAAGAACAGCGAAATGTGTACACAAATAAATACCCAATACCCAATCATTAAAGCTGAATTTGTTAGAATAAACACTAGTTGCAGCGAAATAACATCCATGCACAATAATGCGTACAAAATAAAAACAAAAGTACAAAATTTTGGAGTACGACATCACAAAATGCTAAAAAATGTAGAAAATGCCCGTTAAAACCACAACAAAAGAACTTCGAGAAAATATTATGTACAAACACAAGTAACCACGAAATACGTAGTTTCAACTCTATATTAGTGCACACAAAACCATTGGAATTAATTGTAAACACCGGTCTAGACATTACACACATTCAAATTGCTGAAAATTGTTCCTAACCAAGACTGGACGTTTCACATCTGCGGGTTCTCAGAAAATCTGAATGTGTCATCAAGCTATAATTTAATTAAACGTATAATTTGAACCGAACCTTCAGATGACTTTTACAACATACCCTGATATAGAAATCTTCAGACATCGAATAACGAAAACAGAGTCAAACAGTGACTATCTAATAAATAGAGAAGTGAAAAACGAGTGAATTCAACCCACACTGGCACGCATCTACACTGTTTGGTTCCCCTAACCATTAGTCATTGTTGTCAATCTAAAAAAGTTTCTCACGAATTTGTGGAAAATAAATCGGAATAACAGCGGTACCCGGTACCTATGTATATAGTCCCTACAGAGCACGCATGGAAAAGTAACATCAGCTGTACAGTACTGTCAGAGATAGCAAGAGTACATAATAGATATGTAAGACTCAAAAAGCGCACGACAAGCGTCATAAATGCTTTAAAGAATCGCTATCGAGCTCAGTCACGACACTCCTAATATCTATCCTGTATAAGTTTAAGCAGGTGATCGGGCTTGGGCTTAATATTATACATGTGAAAAATGCATCTCTAATTTAGGATAGCTTAAGGTGGCGATTCCTTTTGGGCACATATTATACATTTTTGGTTGCGGCTGAAATCAAGATGAAATTTAATGAAACTTTCCAAAAAAGTTCATTTGGCGTTCTAACACCTTCCGCGAAATCCCGCTTCAAAAATTCGACACTTCCGATCAGGTCAGTTTTTGCCAATTTCTGACAGTTAAGCAGCATATGCATAGTTATACTCATTCATTTTTGCTTATTGAAGCAACTTTCTAAATCTTCTCTATGTGAGATATACGTACATGATTTTCTTATTTTGACGTTGGCAACTTGCCATTTTTGCAGAAGTCAAATAATCCATCATTCCTTGAGCTACGCATTAAACCAAGAATGTAGATTTGAAGGTCTCGGCGAGGCTAATTATCCGTGACAATCATGGTAATCGTCCAACTATTTTCCCAAATACGCTGCTATCATAAAAAATGTAAATTTTGCATAAACATGACCAAATTTTTTCCATCGATTGTGGAGCGTTTACTATGAAAGCTAGAGGGTGTTACTTTAGTAGGGACCCTTTTCTAGCTGCCCGACTGCTGCTTTTCAGCTAAAGTGATCGTTTGCGTTGGGTAAAAGTTGGGGAAAATAGGCAAGTCCAGGTTGTGCAAACATTTTAGGTAATTTCTCCATAACGAAGACCGATTTCATGATAAATAAAAGAGTCGCCAGCTATTTGATAAACGTATCGAATGATGTAACCAATGCCTCTCAAACAAGCCTGCAAAAAATGTAAGATTAAATTTTTTTCGAAAATACAGCAAACTAAAAGTAGTTTTGTTGTATTTATTAGAAGGGGAAATGCTAAGCTTCATTTAGATAAAAATGGCTCCATACTTTTAGTATATAATGAATTAGTAATAAGGGTTCAAAGTTGATGTCCCCAAAACGATTTTTGGCCCATTTTTAATAGTAAGTGGAAATTTTCAATGGCTGTTATTTTTTATTTCTGGTCTAAACGATTTACAATTTCACTGGATTGTGTAGAGCCCTAGACACTTATATCAGTGAGCGCAATTTCAGCAAAATCCGAATAGGTAAAATTTTTGACCCAATTAGTAGCCCACTCATAATCCAAAAAGGATATTATGAAATTGTCGTCATACTATTATGTATTATGTACTCTCGGAGATAGTTAAGTAATAAGGCCTAACAAATGCTAAGAAACAGGAGAATCGCAGCTTTCAGCTGAGGTCGAAATTGTACCAGTAGAGGGCTGTTGTGGCGCACCACAAGGGCTTTCTTCTGAAGCTTGGCTGCAGCTAGGGACAATCTCGGGAGTATTATGATGAAGGACAGGAGGCGGTGAATCTAGACTGGAAGCGCAGGGCATC